>JAFVLL020000688.1:0-44113 GCA_021397915.2 Tor tambroides
TGATGCTATTCAGCTTTCATATAAAATCCGACATAAATGAAAATGAAGCACAAAACTTTGTTTTGTACATTTATTAAACAAAGAAAACATGCAGTTTGTCTGAGCAAGTTAGAATCAGCTTGTTTGTAAAAAAAGAAAGTCACGAGTGTTTTCTGACCTCTATGCTTTTCACAATCATGATCTAATTATCCAATCAGATCAAAGCCCCCAGGTTCCAGGGCGGCTGTTGCCATGGTTGCTCTAACAAGCGGGTCACACCTCAGGTGTGTGACCTCACACAGGAAAATGACAAACAACATGTCAAACTGACACGTTCTCACTCCAGTCGCTTCTGTAAGGAGTCAACAGACTAATAGCATTACTGTTACCAACCTACTGTTAATATTATTAAAATTCTGGCATTAGATGACAACAAAGATATATTAACATCAAAAAGTTTGGGGTCAGGAAAATGTTTTCGGTTCTCACCAAGGCTGCATTTATTTGATTATAAATACAGTAAAAACTAATATTGGGAAATATTTTTAAAATTTAAAATTACTATTTGCTATTTTAATATATTTTAAAATTGAATTTATTCCTGTGATGGCAAAGCTGATTTTTTTCAGCAGCCATTACTCCAGTTTTCAGTGTCACATGATCCTTTAGAAATCATACTAGTATGCCGTAATAGGTTTTTCAGTATTCTTTGATGAATAATTTGAAATAGAAATCTTTTTTTAACATTATAAATCATACTGAGGCCAAATTTCTGAACGTTAGTGTAATATAAATGTAAAAATTGGAAAAATGACCATAAGCAATCTCAAATATTAGACAATGTGGTACTTGTACTGTATAATGATTGTCCAAGTTATCCAGGTGCAGTGTAAATTAACCTACAAGCCATCTATTTTTAGACCGAAATGCAGCTGCAGTCTCCTTTTATAAACCTTACCATCCATTTGGATGTGAATTTCAAAGACCATAGTAACAGAGCAGCAATGTCCGGACCAACCGCTGATAAATTAGCAGTATGCACAATTTGTAACCCAAATGTCAGTGTCTCGTCCTGCCGCATGCCACACTCTCAAATGTTAACCTTCTAGCCTGACAACACACAAATGAACCTGTAATTCAGTCTGTTTTTGAGCTGGACAACTTCAAGTATGGCATCCAAATGACTTTTGTGTATCATTTGTCATTCTCTAGTGTTCTCTTAGTGATCCTACTCTCTGATTTTACTCAAATAATAAGGGTTGAAAATAAAACCTTACAAAGAATGCAAAGTGTCTCTGTCACTCATGTTACATGTTGCTATAATTTCACAACATAAGAAAACAGCAACAATGTGCAATTACAAGCAACTCAACAAAATAATTACACGCAAGTACATGCAATTCAATGCACTATTCATGTATTTAGACTGTAATGTGAGATCAAGTCGTGTACAATGGCATCTTATTTTTCAATGAAATACCAGTTTGAGGATATATAGTGTCAGTGTTAAATATCTCTCATTCATTGATGTCCTAGGAGTAGTAATGCAACTCTGTCTTTAGTAAATGATGTCTGAGAAAGTGTCTTTACTTTTATATAGCTGTCAATCAAAACATGGGGTAAAGTATGTGAGTGTGCAGGCATGCTCTCACACACACCCATGTTCTGTCATAAATCAGTTCCTGTCATGTTTGTGTGAGTGTGCGGTTGTGTGTCCTTGAGTCGTTTCATTCTCTTGTATCACTGTAGTTCTGTTTTGATCTGGTATGAAGAAAATGTTAAAGATTTTTTTCCTTGTGGTTTATTTTGATGACTGTCTTTTCTTTGGACTAAACTTCTCAGCACTTTAATCCTTCAGCAGCTACGAACCCTGATGAAATTTCCAAACATTTATAACTGAAGCTTTTTTTATTTATTTCATCTGTGATGGGATTTGGGTGTCCGGTTTCCACATGTATACATACAATACATCCATTGAGGGGCCATGATAATTTAATAATATCGAATACCAAAGTTATCACTGTAAAAATAGCCTTGAATTTTTGGAGTAATTCTTGTAAAATATACTCTTGCATAGTCAAAGCGGAACATTTCTCTTCGCTCCCTCGTGTCCTAGGAGCTTCTGTTAAGAATTGAAAACGTGATTAATTAAAAGAGGTTTTGGAAAATACAACAGGCCTTTTTTTTTAGTAGTGGTCTGACTCCAAGGAAAATCTTCAGTGTGATAACTGTTGTACATTTCAAAAGTGAAACGTTTAAGTGATTAGACCACAGGCATGTACACTATGGCAGATGAAGCTGGAGTGTGGGTGTGCAAAAGAATGTTTCTTGAGCTATTTTTACAGCTGATGAAGAAAGCACTACAGTGTGGGGAAATCAAGGTGTATCCTTATAGACACAAATTTGTCTTATTCTTGCAGTGGAGACTAATAGCAAGTTACAACCTGAATTCCGGAAATGTTGGGACGTTTTTTAAATTTGAATAAAATGAAGACTAAAAGACTTTCAAATCACATGAGCCAATATTTTATTCACAATAGAACATGGTTAACATAACAAATGTTTAAACGGAGAAACTTTACAATTTTATACACAAAATGAGCTCATTTCAAATTTGATGCCTGCTACAGGTCTCAAAATAGTTGGGACGGGGTCATGCTTACCATGGTGTAGCATCTCCTCTTCTTTTCAAAACAGTTTGAAGACATCTGGGCATCGAGGTTATGAGTTTCTGGAGTTTTGGTGTTGGAATTTGGTCCCATTCTTGCCTGATATAGGTTTCCGGCTGCTGAAGAGTTTGTGGTCATCTTTGACGTATTTTTCGTTTAATGATGTGCCAAATGTTCTCTATAGGTGAAAGATCTGGACTGCAGGCAGGCCAGTTCAGCACCCGGACTCTTCTACTACGAAGCCATGCTGTTGTAATAGCTGCAGTATGTGGATTGCATTGTCCTGCTGAAATACACGTTGTCTGGAGGGGAGCATATGTTGCTCTAAAACCTTTATATACCTTTCAGCATTCATAGTGCCTTCCAAAACATGCAAGCTGCCCATACCGTATACAATTATGCACCCCCATACCATCAGAGATGCTGGCTTTTGAACTGAACGTTGATGACACACTGGAAGGTCTCCCTCCTCTTTAGCCCGGAGGACACTGCATCTGTGATTTTCAACAAGAATGTCAAATTTGGACTCGTCTAACCATAGAACACTTTTCCACTTTGAAACAGTCCATTTTAAATGAGCCTTGGCCCACAGGACACGACAGCGCTTCTGGACAATGTTCACATATGGCTTCCTTTTTGCATGACAGAACTTTAGTCGGCATCTGCAGATGGCACGGCGGATTGCGTTTACCGACAGTGATTTCTGGAAGTATTCCTGGGCCCATTTAGTAATGTCAGTGACAGAATCACGTCAGTGTCGTCTGAGGGCCCGAAGACCACGGGCATCCAACAAAAGTCTTTGGCCTTGTGCCTTACGCACAGAGATTTCTCCAGTTTCTCTGAAACTTTTGATGATGTTATGCACTGTAGATGATGAGATTTGCAAAGCTTTTGCAATTTGATGTTGAGGAACATTGTTTTTAAAGTATTCCACAATCGTTTTACGCATTCTTTCACAGATTGGAGAGCCTCTGCCCATCTTTACTTCTGAGAGACTCTGCCTCTCTAAGACATCCCTTTTATGTTACAGACCTGATGTCAATTAACTTCATTAGTTGCTAGATGTTCTCCAAGCTGAAACTTTTCAAAATTTCTTGCTTTTTCAGCCCTTTGTTGCCCTTGTGCCAAATTTTTTGAGACCTGTAGCAGGAGTCAAATTTGAAATGAGCTCATTTAGTGGATAAAAGTGTAAAATTTCTCCGTTTAAACATTTGTTATATTATTCTATTGTGAATAAAATATTGGCTCATGTGATTTGAAAGTCTTTTAGTTTTCATTTTATTCAAATTTTAAAAAAGTCCCAGCATTTCAGGAATATGGGGTTGTAAATAGCAAGTTTTATTGTAGTTCAAATCCAGCTGTTTTCAATATAACATTAAATCAAAATGAATGCATGTTCCTGGTCTTGTGAATGATTCATTAGTACACAATATTCAAATGAACATTCAATATTCAAACTGTTTGTCTTTGTAATCTTTACTCTAAATAGTTTGCTGTTTTTATTTCTGCTGATGTCACTTTGGCAATATTTTTAGCAGAGTTACATTTGGTCTAGCACAATTACTGTATGTAACAGCTACTTTACACTATCCCATTCATTCCCACCCTACATGTTTTCACATTGAACATTCTGTTTCACTTGGAAATGCATTATATTACGTAAATGGGTTAAAATTAAAATGGGTTGCAAATGTTAGTTCATGTTGACTTTAATGTTGAAATATATTTAATGTCTTTTTAAGATGAGGCGGTGAATTAATTGTTAAAGATGAGTTCATCTTGAATGTGCTTGTTTGTTGACTTGTTTGTGTATATTACAGTACAATCACAAATAATAAAAGAACATGAGTGAAAAATGTGACATCTGAATGTTTAACCTCTTGATTCACACGCACTGATTCTATCTGTCAAAGGGACAGTTTTCCTCTGGTCACTTCATGCATTTTCTCTGATCGGATAGCTATCTGATTTGTTAAAATGGTTAAATTTACACTTGGCCACATAAATGTGTCTCTGCAAAACAGAAATCCAATCTTCAATTCGCTATACAAAAATTTAACGGAAATCATCAACGAAAGCAACAGATAAGCGCTGCATTTTGTTCATCATCAGCTTTCTTTAAGTTTTATTTGCATCAGTTTGTGCATCAGCTTGCTGAAGAGATACTCAGCTACTCATCGGTGGCAGTGCGTGTTGCATTAGCACGGTCATATCTGATTATTACATGTCATATACCCTATAACACGCTCTCACACGTTTATTTTTAAACATTTTGGGAAGAGTAAAATTTACAGTGAGGGAAAAAATTATTTGATCCCCTGCTGATTTTGTATGTTTGACCACTGACAAAGAAATGATCAGTCTATAATGTTAATGGAAGGTTTATTTGAACAGTGAGAGACAGAATAACAACAAAAAAATCCAGAAAAACACATTTCAAAAAATATATAAATTTATTTGCGTTTTAATGAGTGAAATAAATATTTGAGCCCTTCACAAAACATGACTTAGTACTTGGTGGCAAAACCCTTGTTGGCAATCACAGAGGTCAGACGTTTCTTGTAGTTGGCCACCAGGTTTGTACACATCTCAGGAGAGATTTTGTCCTCCTTGCAGATCCTCTCCAAGTCATTAAAGTTTCGAGGCTGACATTTGACAACTCAAACCTCAGCTCCCTCCACAGATTTTCTATGGGATTCTGGAGACTGGCTAGGCCCCTCCAGGACCTTAATGTGCTTCTTCTTGAGCCACTCCTTTGTTGCCTTGGCCGTGTGTTTTGGGTCATTGTCATGCTGGAAAACCCATCCACGACCCCGGTACATGGCCCCGTCCATCGTCCCTTTGATGCGGTGCAGTTGTCCTGTCCCCTTAGCAGAAAAACACCCCCAAAGCATAATGTTTCCACCTCCATGTTTGACGGTGGGGATAGTGTTCTTGGGGTCATAGGCAGCATTCCTCCACCTCCAAACACAGCGAGTTGAGTTGATGCCAAAGAACTCGATTTTGGTCTCATCTGACCACAACACTTTCACCCAGTTCTCCTCTGAATCATTCAGATGTTCATTGGCAAACTTCAGATGGGCCTGTACAAGTGCTTTCTTGGCCATGGTGGAGAGTTTGGAATCTGATTGATTGATTGCTTCTGTGGAAAGGTGTCTTTTATACAGCTAACAAACTGAGATTAGGAGCACTCCCTTAAAGGGGATCAAATACTTATTTCACTCATTAAAATGCAAATCAATTTATAGCTTTTTTGAAATGCGTTTTTCTGGATTTTGTTGTTGTTGTTGTTGTTGTTCTGTCTCTCACTGTTAACCTACCATTAAAATTATAGACTGATCATTTCTTTGTCAGTGGGCAAAAGTACAAAATCTGCAGGGGATCAAATAATTTTTCCCTCACTGTACATATGTGGTTTCGACAGCCAGATGCATTTACACTTGTCCAGTTTCGTCTGGAATGTGTCCCAGACCACCTCCTGAAGTGGTTTGAGTGATCAGATTTAAATCTGTCTCGAAAGCGTTTCAGTAGGTATTTACAACTGGTCTTTTCACAATTGGATAGCTATCCAACTAGAGAAATCACATGAAGTGACCAGGTGTAAACAGGACCAAAGTGTACAAATCCATTGATGTTACTTTTTTGTCAAAACATTTTGTGTTGATATAAGATTTATTAAAACAAATGCTAACATTATTAATGTAAAGAGAGTGAGCAGGTAAAGGATGGTACACCACTCTTTTCGTCTTAAGTGATTGGCCCTACGTGTTGGCACAATTCCAAAACATAAGTTTCATTATGAATTCTAACAAAATGTATCTCTTAGTTTACCTAATAACTTTTATTTGCACCTAGGATTGTTCACATTTGTTTCAGCACAGATATTCATCAAAGAATGAAAATTTTTGAACAACCCTAGTCTACAAATGCTACTAAAGGTGTTCCCTTTAACTTAGATCTCCATTAATTCATTGGTTCTTGTTCATTTGCACTATATTTAAATCATTCTCCTAGATCTTTGGCTGGAATCTTGACAGTTTGACCAGGAGTCAATGAATCAGGGCCGTTTAATTTTCCTATTAAACATTAGGAAGCTCATCATTCTCTTTGTTTTTATAGGTGGATGGAATATCTGCAAATGTTATTTCCCGCACGGTGCACATAGAGACTCATGTAATTAGATGTCTGACAGGGTTTTTTACGGTTTGTCATGAGGGAGGTCAGAGAGTAAAAATTTCCAAATGCATTTTGGATTGAAATACGGCTCTTTACAGGGGGAAATTTTCAAACTCGGTACATTCATGTGGCGTTGGAAAGGTGGACTGCCATTTCAGACACCTGTATCAAGATTTCCTATCTCTCGTTTAAATAATACAGCTGTATGTTTCCGTCTCAGTTCTTGGGGATGACAGCTCCGTGTGAACCGAGCTGAACAAAAACATTTCCAGAGTGCAGTGTGACCACAACAAAGAGCCAAACGTTTCCACTGAAACGTCAGTGCCACCCTGCCTCTGACAAAACAACATGCTGACAAGTGTTTTGTCTAGAGCTTCACAGAGATGCCATTTCACTCAGACACCTTGACTGAAGGGAGTTTTCCAGATGGGTGTGTGTGTGTGTGTGTGTGTGTGTGTCTCAGAGGGGTGTTGGTTTTGGAAGACAATCAAACTGGCGTGAAGCATCAGCGATCTTCATTGTCGTTCTGTTCATCCCGCCAGTTTTATTGTGGTTAGAGTTTAAGATAAACTCCCACTCCGGCAGAGGGGCGACTCCTCACTGCGACCGCTTTTTTCTTTATTTACTCTCTGGTATATCTTTTGAAAGACTTTCAAACGCAGGAAAGCAGAGGGAGAAGGGACGGGAGATAGAAATGGCCTCTAGAGTCTGATGCTTTGAGAAGCATTAAGCAATTCGGAGATCTGAAAAAGGGGGATGTTTAGTGCTTCCAAACGTTGAAATCAAGCAAATATGCATTCAAACTCACCTACATCGGATCATATGAGTTATTATTTTTCAACCAAATAGTGCCTTTCTCTTTTTATTTGCTTTAAAGTAGTTTTGCTGCTCTCGGTTTTCAAAAAAGAGGAGAGGAATTCCTTTTCTCCTGCTTTGTGTTAATCCAATTACCCAACACCTGCAGAGTACACTCATCTGCCAAATCCTCCCGTCCTCCTCCTCCTCTTGCTCCCTCTATCATCCTCCCTTTAAAAATGGTTTTGTGGAGAAATGGAATAATCTGTCAGACTGTTAACGTGGGTCCGGTTACACACCTGCCAAGTCTTAAGCTGAAAGAATAACACCAAACTGTTTTGAGGTATTTGAGAATGGATTAGAGAGAATTCAGGTACAAATCCAGAAACGCACCAAAATCCGGAGCTCTCGTGGTGTGTGATTCACTGTGTGCTTTACATTATACGCTTTCAAGACGTTTAAAGTTTATATTAAACTCGGCTGCGTCTGAGTTTTTCAGCGGAAGATGAAAAGATGTTACGGTATCCTCCGATAACTTCTGTCCATTGTGCTTTGTTTCACAGGAAGTCATTGATATGATGGATGGCACTGTACGAGCTTTCAGAACGGCAAATTTACGGAAAAAATGTGTCTCTGTGACTGTTTGAGCTCACCAAGACATAAACCCTTCTGCTGGACATCTTTTATCCTGAGCTGTATCCTGAAATCTGTCGTGAGAAAATGGGGCGATCACTCAAAACAGAAGTTCCTGCTTCTACTGAAGGACGAAAACCAGAACGAGCACAGCACACCTTGTAGGCCTCTGTTTGACTTCCTGTTTAATGTTCAGCAGACAGGTGACAACTGAACTCTATCCACTCAGCCTACTAATTTAGAGCCTCTTCCTTTAGGAGCAGATTGGCTAAAATAGGATTTGTGTTATTTAAAGGAAACATGTTCCACATCTTCAGGCTCAAACTGATCTGTTGGGAAGTTTGGGGTTGGAAAGATTGGTAACACTTTATTTTAGGGTCTCTTAACTAATTGCTTATTTGCATGCATATTACTAGAATATTAGCCATTTATTAGTAGTAATTAAGCACATATTAATGCCTTATTCTAGATGACCTTATTCTACATCCCTACTCCTACCCAATACCTATACTTAACAACTACCTTCTAACTATTAATAAACAGCAAATTAGGAATTTATTGAGGGAAAAGTTGTAGTTAATAGTGAATAAATGTTCCCTATTCTAAAGTGTTACCGAAAGATTTGAATGTTTTTGAAAGAAGACTGTCATACTCACAAAGGCTGAATTTATTTGATCAAATATAAAATTAATATTACAATAAAAAAAACTTTTCTATTTTAATACTTTTTAAAATGTAATTAATTCATGTGATGGCAGATGACTTTTGTGTGCTGGTTAATATTTTTGTGGAAAACATGATTTTTTTATTCTTTAGGATTCTTTGATGAGTAGAAAGTTTAAAAGAAAAGCATTTATTTGAAATAGAAATCTTTTTGAAACTTTAGATCTTTCTCATCATTAGATCTCTTCTACCACTTTTAATCATTTTTATGAATCCTTGCTGTCGAAAAGTATTTATTGTTTCATTTCTAAAGTAAACTATATCTTGCTGACCCCAAACTTTTGAATGGTACTATATATAAATTATTATTTTGTTTTCTGAAATTTCTAGAGACCAAAGTTTAACCACAGCTAAACTCTAAACATAATCAGGAAACCAAATAAAAACGTCTGTGGCATAAACTGAATGAATGAACCAAGCATAGAATCAGTTTACTGTAATAGAATGAAAGTCAGGGGTCATTCCCAAGTCATGGGGTATTTTTATGTTTTGCGGGTGTTCATGACAAAGTAAATCCATATGATTACTCACACCCTGCTCTCATAGTCCGTAATAAGCTAAATAAAATACTACTCGGAAAATAACATTAAATCTCACGTAAGGGATTGCGGAGATTGTTCCATAATACATTTGTAAGAAAAATGTGTGTAATTACACTGAAACCTGTCATAACCGACCCACGTCTTTGAATGATGTTTGGGATTGTCGAAGTGAATTTATGCTTTTTCGTGACACACCCTTAGTGACTGTGTTTTGTGGGCCTGTAGCAAAGGAAGTTCAAATCTTCTGTTTTTCTGAATCTCAGGCTGAATCATTTGATGAAGCAGGATGGAGAAACTTAGTCTTCTGTTTCGGTTTGCTCTTTTAAGCACCAGGCCCAGGAACCGTTCAGATCAAAGGAGAGCAGAGCCCCTTGAATCTGTGTGTGTGTGTGTGTGTGTGTGTGTGTGTGTGTGTGTGTGTGTGTGTGTGTGTGTGTGTGTGTGTGTGTGTGTGTGTGTGTGTGTGTGTGTGTGTGTGTGTGTGTGTGTGTGTGTGTGTGTGTGTGTGTGTGTGCGTGCGCACATTTATGTGCGTTTCTTGCTATGTCCCATTTGACTTGTTCTTTGTTCTATTAACATAACATGTCATCAGTAATTTGACCTTATGAAGTAGCTAACTGTGTCTCTCTCGCAGGGAAGAAAAACAATAAAAAAAAAAAAAAAAAATATTGAGAGGAAAGACAAAAAAAACAAGCAGTGAAAAAAAGATCCCCCTTGTAGAAAATGGCCATCAGCACTCGTGCCATCTGTACTACCCACTCCAACCCTTTGTGATTCAAACTCCGTCAGCTGAAATCAGAAACAGACCGGCCGGAGCACTTAAAAACAGCTAAATTTAAAAGCCTTTTACAGAAGGAGTAGTTTAAAGTCTTTGCTAGAGACCCTTTATTCACAAGCTTCGAAAAAAAAAATTAAACATGCAATAAGTAGAACCTCATTTCAAATGGAAATGGAATAAAATGATGTTCATTCCTCACATTGTGATATAAGAGAAGAATATGAACGTGGAAGTATGCAGACTAATTTTACTGAAGTAAGACTCAGTCCCTTTTGCTCTCATTAAGATTGACCCTGATAGGCCATGTTTCTTCCTCATGGTGTTACGGTTCAACTTGCGGTTTTAGGACATAAACATTGTATTCGCATTCAAGCATGTAGATTTACTTCACTGTCATTTTCTATTAAACAGAAACCTAACAATACTTAAATCAGCTCTCGCGCTGTACAAGAGCAGGCCTTCATGATGAATAGTTAGGCCCGAGGCTCTCATAAGCTGATTAATTTATGTGTATAACGGCTGGCAGTGAGGGGGAACCAAAATCCCCAGCACACCTGCCCCAAGACAAATGATCAAAATTACAGGTTAATGGAAAGGTTAAAAAAAAGCATATGCACAATCATATCCCGACAAACCCATTAGAACATATTTATTTATATGTATTTATTATATAATAGAATATAAATATATTGAAAAATATAGTGAATTATATACCTATATACTATGTACAGTATATACTTTGAACTTTTAATTTATTTTTAAAAGTAAAACAAAAATTAAATTGACTTGAATATTTTGTTGAGTGGAAAAAAGTCATATTTATTTTATGCATTTCTTTGAATGTCTTCAATTACACTGTTTGTGTTTCCTGACCCTGAGATCTCAGTAAATTATCACTCTCACTTTTATGAACATCAAACTTGGAGCGCAAGAGAACCTCACAGGTCCCTGTACACTCCACGCTGCACGCAGATGCGCACTTATTCATGTTAATAAAACACCCAAGAGTGTTTCATCTTGTATTCTGATGCAGCTTTATGTCACTATTAAACACAAGCCAAACAAGCTGTGAGAGAAAACACATTTCAGACAGCCCTAAAGAGGGTCAAGGGCAGGTAGAAAAAGAAATTGAGGGGAAATAATATATATGGGCCAAGACATAAGCAGGGGTTTGAACTGATGTGCAGGAGAGAAGAATAAGAGAGAGATTTTTTTCTTTGTATATCTATATGTATATCCTGGCCTCGTAACCTGTGTTCCCCGTTGCTCTCAATTAAACATTTCTGTATTCAAATAGTCTGTGGGAGGCCCCCTCCTCATGACCCCGCCAGAATCTGTGTGTGTGTGTGTGTGTGTATGTGTGTGAGGAATGAAATATCAGTGCTTTGATACCGAATCCCTCCTGTCTGTTAATTTTGGCCAAGCTGAAGGATTCTGGGGATGCTTGCCTGTATGTTCCAGTACCCCTCTCTCATATCCACCTACAGACACGGGTACACAGACACAAGAATATTTATTTACATATATATAGGAATGCACACTCACACAGTACAGTAAATGAACCCCCACCTAGTTCCAGGTCACACAGGTCTAAGTCAATGGGGTTTCTTTGCTTTTGAACGAGATGGTGGAGTGAGAAAAAGAAAGAAAGAGAGAGATTCCAAGTGAAGACAGTGTGAAGGGCTCTTGTGGTGAGCAGATATCTCATGTATCTGAGAGAAAAGAAGGAAAACACAGCTCCCACTCTCCTCTTTTTTCCCTTTCTCTCGCTTTTGCTGATGGGAAATAAAATCCAGTTAAAGGGACAGTTCACCCAAAAGTGAAAATTCTGTCATCATTTATTCACCTTCATGTTGTTCCAAAACTGTTTGACTGTCACAAAAGTTTTGAATATTGTCATGTGTGCTCTGGTACAGGCAATTACAGTGAATAAGGACTGAAGCTTTTAATCTTCAAAAGTTCACTAAAGCACTCATAGAAATGTCATTAAAGTGCTCCATATGACTTCATCAGATCAATCGATTCATTAAAAAGATTTTTATGGTGTTTTTTTTTTCCATTCACTTTCATTATATTGAACAGAGTATCCCAGGATAATCTTAAAAGAAACATTTGTGTACTTTGTAGATTTGAGAGTAGTCAGCTGGCTCATACTGTGCAGTTTCTCCAGAGCGACTGAACAAGCTGCGATGACAATGATGACGTATGTTTTGTGTTTATTCTGACACCTTCAGTTCTGCTCACACATCTATGTTTTTATAACAGTAAAAATAATTGAATGTAATCTTAATGTTATATTGTATCGTGATTTTCAAAATAAAATGATAAAATATAGACACCACTTTTTTGGTATTTAAACAGGCAATTTACAGGCACTGTATTAAGCAGTATATAGAAAGAAAATCACACATTTCACCTTTAAAGTTGCCATTAAATAATCTATTTTCTAAATGCATATTATTTAGCTTTTTGTGAACTTTGTATCTATGCATATGGTTTTTTTCTCCCTCGTAATTTTTAATCAAACTGTCAACCTACTGTAGACTTCTATCTGGTGATGTATACTGGACTTCTCCATTCATTTCATCTGTATAAGCCCTGCCCTCTAGCTTGCATTCAGTTCTGTCTGCATCCAGTCAACAACTTTTGATTGCATCCAGTCAAAAAAAATCTGTCTCCACTTGTTTCATCGCAACAATAATTATATGTGTGTAGGCCTCACTGTATGTAAGTGAGTGTATATGTGAGAGTGTTTGTTTTTATCTGTCTAAATCACTAGTGGTTATTATTATTATTTTTGGTTTTGAATTTTCAGCTGGCTTTTTTATGTGTCTGAAACGATTTTAGTTTGTGTTTGTCTCTCTTGACACTTGTATGTCTGTAGCAAACAAATTAGATCTGACACAGTGTTAACAGCGAGAGAGAGAACAAGCAGAAACAGCAGCAGTAATACGAGTGCATAGGTAGCAGGGGGGTAAGTGGATTGTAGGACATTCATTTGTTTTTTGGGGAGGGGGGGGGGTGATTCAGGGACGGACCTGTGATGAAAGTTGTATAAACAAACACCTCCTCCTTTCTTAAGGAACCATTAGGGGGGCCAGAGCCAGACTACGATCCCCTGGGAGCTCACACCTCCCCAGGTCAGCACTTAACAAACTACCCCTAATTTACACCCCCAAACCCCTTATTAAGTTCACCCAGCAGCTACGGTGTACGCTGACACAAATTAACACACAAATTACATCCACTAATTGCTTTCATACAAACTTTGACTCTCTGAACTGCTTAGAATTTGTTTCCAGCAATTTGTTGTGCTGTAATAGAATAATGGATGCCTTTGGTAAGGAGATCAGTTATGATGTGTAGTCCACGCTACAGGATTATTGTGTTTGTATATGTGTTTGCGTGTGTTTATGCTCATGCCAGGCTAGGTCGACCCACCTCATCTCTCACGGACCCCTGAAGGGGCATGTGGTTTTCCAGGATTCATGTGTGGATATTAGGGTGGTCTGTACCAAACGCTTTGAGTCTGGCTGACTCTTCCCTCACCTCTGCCTTATCAGTTGAAAATGACTGCTGAAGGGAGAGAGGGCACGCTTCTCAAATAACAGTAAATACCGCACACACAAGTATGGACTCTTACAAGCTGACAGAAGCAATAAATAGGAAGTGTGGATCAGAAGTGGACATGTGGAGAAACTTCCTGTGCGTATGCTCATGGTCACTGAAGCATGGTAACCCCTGAAGCTATTAAAGAACTGCATTCCATTGGTCAAAGAAAGCATTTAGTTCACCGTAATAGTGTGCAAACTTTTCCGAAACCTTTTGTTTTAATGATTAGTGTGTTTTTCATTACTGGCAAAAACATGAAATTTTGAGTACAACTGATCTGATAAAGAGATCTGATGTTTGTATCCCATCACTCTTTCTCTGAAATGTGAAAACAATATTAAGACAAAAACACAATATACTTGTCATATAAAATGAAACAAAGTGGAAAGTTTTTGCTGTTGCTGTCAAGCTATTAAATAATTGAATTAATAATTCAAGATATCTTAATTCCAAGATAATTCCAAGATATCATTGTGGCATTAGCATTAAACAGACATTCAGAAAAAAAGAAAAAGAAAGTGGGTTTAGAAGTCAATATACATTACCGTTTTTTTAAGAAATTAATACTTTTAATCAGAAAAGATGCATTAAATTGATTAAAAGTGACAGTAGTGACATTTATTAGAAAAGATTTCTATTTCAAATAAATGCTTTAAAAAAAAAATCAGTTTACGGTTTCTTCAAAAATATTAAGCATCTGTTTTCAGCATTAATAATAATTAGAAATGTTTATTGAGCACCAAATCAACATATTAGCATGAATTCTGAAGGATCGTGTCACACTGAAAATTCAGCTTAACCATCACAGGAATAAATAGCATTTTAAAATATATTCAAATAGAAAACAGTTATTTTAATGCAATAAAATTTCACAATAGTACTGTTTTCCACAATTTTAATGTTGTAATCACTAAAATAAAAGTTTCAAGTGTGTGTGTGAATGGTCAGACTCATTCATGAAGAGAATTGCCCATTTGGTTGAATCCTTTAACTTGTATTGTAGCCACAGATTTGATAAGGTCAATAACCCCCACCCTTGTCTTGTTATCTGAATGGTACCAATCCAGAGCAGAGCAGGAACTTGTGAACTCTGTTGACATCAAAGTGTTTCATCTTTAGCATCATCTCATTGGTTTTGCTTATCAGCTCACATGCTGGGCTACAGGACCCTTGTCAATGCAATTTCACACACCACCTTGCAGATTAGTTTTGTTGTTTGAGCAAATAAAAAAAATTAGCAAATCTTTATGTATGTTTTATCATGTACCACAAAGACATCTTGAAATAGATTTTAAATACATGCATGCTTGTATATTTATTTATTTAACGCATTTTTTGATTCAGTTATTGTGTCTGCATTTTGATCTGCCTGGTACTGTTGCTGTTGCACTGTAACAGTTAAACTGTATTATGCTACTATACGTATATTAATGTTTAACTAATTATATTTTGCACAGGTGATACTATCCAAAGTTTTTTTGGATAAGGCTTTGACATAATCCTCCAAACTGAGGTTAGAATGTCACAAGAGCAACATTTCTGTGATGCAGAATAAAAGACGCTACGTTGATGTTTCCCTGTCGTTTAAAGCCCTTGAACTAAACCAGTGGTATTTCCTCTGATCAGGAGCAGTGGGGACAGGTCTGCCTCGACAGTGGCTATTTATAATCCAGCAGGAGAAGAGCGCTGAGATGACTCAAAATTAGGGAAGCGGCCAACATTCTGATCAAACCAGAGGAAATCCAAAACCATCTCGAGCATGTCCATAACTGGAGCGACCATTCGCCTGAGGAACGGCCTTTTAAAATTACAAAGCACAGAATCAGAAACAGGCAACATAGATGCCAGGTCTTCAGCCGGCAGCCGTACAGCTAGTAGCCAATGGTGCTTCTCTGTTTGTGTATTTCTTGAAGGGCAATTATCACTAAGCAGTGCTGATTACAGAGAAGCCATTATTCCTTTCTGGAAGAGACCGTGTCAATATTTTCCTGCACCTACTCCAGGTAATAACTGAAGAGTTTAGTCTGGTAGCATTTGGACAGCTATTAGAATAATGGAAAAGTATTAGCATTCAAGTCGAATGGCTAATCAGTAGCCAGACTTGTAGCATTCAGATAAATCTTTAGCATCTAAAATTAGCCAAAACAAAGGCAGCAAAAAAACTTTTGATTAATAATGTTCAATAAGTCAGTATTTAAATATTTTGCATTAGGAAAGAACATTTATTTATTTGATTATTTATTATGATTTTTTTTCTGTGAGATAAAATCTAAAATTAGATCTCTTTAATATCATGATTGTTTCTCCTAAAAGTGTCACAGATTTCAGTTTGAATGTCAATATTTTTTATCCAGTTTTTATAGGACAAAATGGTCCATTTTTTGTTATTAATTTTTATTTCTCCTTAGAAATTGTAGGAGAAGCATCTGAGACAATGTTGATGCTTAATCTAAACACTGCTGAGAACTCTATTCAGTTTGAACTCTGAAAGAGCACATTTTCCTTGGGCCTTCCATTATCTTTATGAAGTTTGGATGAGCTTTAAGTCAAAACTTTTATCTCATGCAGTCTGTTTCCCAAAGCACATTGACTCCACAGGTCCCTATTTACTTTATTGAGGGGTGAAGACGACCCCAGGTCAAACCCACCCAAACATCTGAACTTAGATTAGAACGACTGATACAGCCGCACTTTACGGGACGTCCTGAGAACACTTTCCCAACTCTGCCCCCCACCTTACAAATCACTGTCTTCACTCAAGCAGCAGAAATAAGGCTCGGCTTCCTGTGCTGCCGTCCCAGAGGCCTTTCTCCCGAAACAAATGTTTCCTCCTTAAAATAGCATTTGTTTGTATCGGGTGTCTGATGGAAGAAGATGTTCATGCGGTCTCTTCTCAGAACCCATTACTGTGAACAACATCACCTGCACCACAAGAAGAGGTAAATCAAAAAAAACAAAAAAGAGGCCAAAGAAATCTGAAGCCAAATCTTCATTAGTAATTTTTTAGCGAAGCTGATTTGTTAACAACAGAGATCAGTGATCCAGGTCAGTGGAAAGCTGGTTTTCATATACAGCAAGAGAACAGCAGTGACTGTTCATTAAAACCTGTCAGCAATTCAAGTATATAATCAGAGCATAAATATACATGGAGAACTTGCCTCATAAAGAGTTTAATTCAACTTTCCAGTTACACAAATGCTTGGGTCAAGATGTCACGTATTCATTAGTGCAATTGTTTGCATGAATATCTTATAATAGGCTGTTTAGCACCAGGTTCTGAGTTACTCCAGAAAATGTTGTCACACAAGAAAGTCACTGAGAAATTAAATATGTTGGTAACTTTAAGGAGGGAAGATAAAGGAGAAGATAAAAAGGATATAATAAAAACAATAAAACTTTTAACTTTGCAATGTAAATTTATATTTCTCTTCACATTACATGTAATCTATAAAAAGAAAATAGTTTTCTGTAAATAAAAAGTATGTGTACTGAGGCAAATTCTATTTTATATTATATTTATATTTTATAGTGTATTTTTTATACATGTTTATTAGCTGTGATTCATAAAAAGGCCTTCTTTATTTTCCACTTTGTGATGTTTATTAGTATGTATGTAAAAAACAGACAGGTATACTTTTATTTTTTGTATGTCGGCATATTAGTACATCAGTAAATGCACTTTTTTTCTATCAAAAAAAAAGGTTTTCATCAAACTTTTTTTCTTTTCCTCATGCATTACATGTCTAGAAGATGCTGTTATACATTTACAGATGTAGACATTTAGAAGACTTACAAAGAAATTGCAAAAAACACTTTTTTGTTTGAGAATAATGGTTTTAGATACCTTTTTATCCGCAAAAGAGCCTTCCGACTTTCTCGGTCTCTTTCTCCAAGATGTCCAAACTGAAGGCATCTCCGCTCGGCAAGTGTCCTCCACCCAAAGTGCCCTGCTTGCTATTATGTGTGTAACCCTGTCCAGCTGTCTTGCATTCACACAACCCAAACTGGACGTCTCAGCACGAATAGCATAGGCCCATGACGTTTAACAGCGGAGAGGGAAAGAGACATACGGAACAGTTTCAGAGCTCTGATGAACAGAGAAATATAAAAGCTGCTGAGATTTATGGGCTGAAGAATGCCAGAGCAGCTTCTGATGGGAGCAGCCTGCCCGTGACTTCTCAGATCTCGGGAAGTTCTGGGTGGATGATCAATTGCAAAGTTTGAAATCGCTAAACAGAAACTGATGGTTGGAGCGATTGAAATCGTCCCTTTTCTTGGTGTCGCAGGACTGTTAGCATGTAAGGTATGTTCTGGCGAAGCACAGATCCTGTCTTCTATCTCTGGTAGACCTGTCCAGACCTTTTCCCACACTTTTTTTTTTGTCTTTCTATCCCTAGTTCCTTTTGTTGGGAAGTGTGCCAGCTTGGCCAGCGTAGTGCCAGAAAGACTTCACTGAAGAGAGAATAAGGAAAGTTCACCCATATATACATGGAGGAGAAAAAGAATAACTTGTAATAATAATAAAAATGATAATCGCAATTATGTGGTTATTAAAATCTGATTTGTGTTCTGCTGCACAGATAATATTCCTCTCCCTCTCTGTTTAATCTTCCTCTGTATATATTGTCCTCTTTAGCTCTCTCTCTCTCTCTTTCTCTCTTTCCCTCATTCTGTTCTGCGGTCTACATTTTGCTGTTTTTGGGGTCTTTGATCTTTTACTGCGCTCTCTTTTCTACACATTCCCACTCTCAATCTTTCTCCCTCAAAAAGTAAACTGTTTTTATCTTCCTTCCACCTTTTTTATTCCCATCTTCCTTCTTTTAATGGGTCTCTCCCTTCCTGTTCTTTGGTTTGTTTTAGAGCTGAGATTTGGCAAAGAGGTAAAGCTGTAACTCTAACAAAAATTGAAACAATTTATCATCTTTCTAAATGCACACATGATGTTACAATCTGTGTGTGTTCGTGTCCTATAGAAGTGTTCAGATGAGAATGTTTTCTTTCATTACCTCAAATCAAACCGTTAATATCGCTCAATTATTTGGATATCAGATTGGGATAACTGGGGCTAGTTGTCACACTTTTTATATTTGATTTTAACTCAGTTTTGTATAGCCTGGAAAGCCTGGGCTACAAAAAGCTTCTTTATCACCATTTTGCCCAGTAAAAAGATTGTATTGTTGACCACTTAAGTTTAGGTTTTCACAATGGAAACCTACCGTTAAACTGTCTGACTTTTCAGCAAACATTCAAACAATTATGAAACTGTAAAACTGTTGAACGTAACAAAATTAGCAAGCACTTTTTCGCTAACAAAAATTATAGTTCATAAATTGGACAATTGTATAATATAATATAATAATTATTATTTATTAGTAAGCATATTGTTTGATATTCCACTTTTAGTTTGGTTGACAGATGTTACAATTGTTTAAATTTAAGACAAATGTAACAAAATTAGCAAGACAATATTTTCTAACAAAAATTATAGTTGATAAATCTGACAATTGTAATATTGTTGCTCTACTATTATAATATAACATAATATAATAATATATTGCAATTTTAGTTTGGTTGACAGATGTTTAAATTTAAGAGAACTGTAACAAAATTAGCAAGCTATTTTTTGCTAACAATAATTATAGTTGATAAATCTGTCAATTGTATTATTACCATTGTTTTTATGATATAGTAAAATAAAATATAACATTATTATTATTATTATTATTATTATTATTATTATTATTATTATTAAATATATGGTGCAATATTGCAATTTTACTTTGGTTGTTTTGTGGTAACTTGCCCTGGTCTCCCCTAGATGAATATTGTTGTTTTGATTTCTACATGTAAAAAGTTGTGTTTATTTACTGGAAGGATCTTTGGTAATCCAGGGTTTAGTTGAGAGATAATCAGACGGTAATTGTTCACACCTTTGCTCCCCCGAATCTCTCTTTAAACTCTACTGGAGCAGAGGCGTAGGGGGCTGTCTGTGGGGAAGCATCCCTACCGCTGACCCTAATCAGGCAAATCACAGAGAAGCCCTAAATCATACACACACACAGAAGCAGACACTCGGAGCCAGAGGTATCGCTCAAACATTAGGGGTCATATTTACATTTGAGCTGTACCTACAAAAACATGCAAACACGTCCCTCTAGGAGGGAGAACTCTCACGCTGTGAATAGGAGAAAGGAAAACATTCCCCTGTGGTTCAATGGGACGGCCGGGTCTGTTCGCTGTATCTGCTTCTAATTTGAAAATGAAAATGCAATCCGTTCTGTACGTACAGGATTTTACAGGAGAAACCGACAGATCATTAACTATCCATTGTGACGGTAGTTATAGAGTCAGTATGTTCGATTTGTAAAGGTGCAGCTTTACTAAAAGTATTTCCACCAGCTCCAGCGCTCAGAAAGTGACGATGGAAATCTTCGTTACGGCTCTGAGCTCGAGCGCACTGGTTTACGTAGACACAGATGTACACTTTTGCACGTACACACACACAGCTTCTGCAGATGAGGGATGCTGTGTGATCTTGTATTACCAAGCATCAGCTGCTTTCAGGGGAAAGTATTTATTTGTTGGTAGTTTTTTTTCTTCTTTAGTTTCAAAAACAGCACATATTCCTGGCAGAGATCGCCTTCCTGTACTTTTAAACATAATTAAACAAACATGTCGGTATTGCAGTAATCTGTCCGCTGCTAGCCAAATTCTAAACCTGCAGAATGTCAGGCCCAATCCTGTTCAGATCACCCCGCAGGACTCCAACAGCTCACCGTGTTCAGTGGAAACATTTCAATAGAGCCGTTTCAGGACGACCCTCTCTGACCCTCAGTTTCAGAGCCACCTGTTTTGCGGTCTGCAAAGAAACAACCTGAGCAATCTTTGATTTTTCAAGCCTTCTATCTTAAAGGGATAGTTCACACAAAAATAAAAATTCTGTCATTTTTTAATCACTCGCAAGTTGTTCCAAAGCTGTGTAAATTTCTTTGGGCTGTTGAACACAAAAGAAGATATTTAGAAAAATCTTGGTAACCAAACAGCTGACGGTAGCCATTGACTTCTAGTATTTTTTTTTCCAATACTATGCAAGTTAATGGCTGCCGTCATTCTTCAAAGTATATTCTTTTGTGTTCAGCTGAAGAATGAAATTCAAACAGGTTTGGAACAAGTGCAGGGTGAGTAAATACATAAAATTTGCATTGAGTAAGCAATGAGCTCTGTTATTTTTACACCAATGAAATGGCAGAAATATTAGAATTTTTTCATAATCTAATGCCTCGGTTATAAACATATTCCAGCAAAATGAAATCTTCACTGACGTGTTTCATATTTTTTTTATTATGACAGACAGATTGCCGCTCACAGCTTGGTCTAATATCTCTGCATATTAGGGCAAACACGTGCCAACAAGTGTTGATACAAAGAGAGAAAAAAACAGAGTAAGAAAATCTCTGGCCTCTCTGCTGTCTTGTAAAATGCATGAACGCCTACATTATTGTGCAACTGCTCTGATTTATTTTGGCTTTTATTTTTATGGCTCCATATGTACTTCCTCTCTGCATTAGAGGGCCAAAATATGAACCATCAGTGGCAGCCAAGCCGGAGTTTGAATTCTTCAGCAATGTGCTAAACATTCGGCAGGCCCAGAAAGCCTAAACAACAGGGACGGTTAAATGCTATCCACACTGGTATCAGTTATTTATAGGAAGGGCTGGTGTGGAGCAAGAAACTCCAAGTGTTAGAATACAGCAGGATGTGTCGCGTTAACACTTATGATTTTAATCACGCTCTTGGCATAATACATGTGATTTACACACTACCGTTCAAAAGTTTTGGGTCGGTAAGACTTGTTTTTTCTTTTTTTTTAAGAAATTAGTGCTTTTGTTCAGCAAGGATGTTTTGAAATCATCAAAAGTGACAGTGAAGACATGAATAACGTTGTTACAGAAGATTTCTGTTTTAAATAAAAGCTGTTCTTTTGAACTTTCTATTCAGTCACAGTATGTCTTTGATTGTCTTCAGCAATGACAGTAAGAAATGTGTTTGGAGCACCAAATCAGCATATTGAATGGTTTCTGAAGAATCATGTGACACTGAATACTGGCTTATGGCAATTCAATATCACAGGAATAAATTCCAATTTAAAACATTTTACAACAGAAAACTGTTGTTTTCAGTTGTAATAATATTTTAAAATGCTAGCATTTTCACTGCATTTTTGATCAAATAACTGCAGCCGTAGTGAGAATAAGAGTTTTATAATGTATGCTCATACATTTAGTCTTATCCAATTCCACAGTTACAGAGATAATAACTGTCATAAATCTTTATGAATTTGTAAGAATGTAACCATCACAATCACTTTCGATCATCTTCACCTCCCTCATGTATGTGGTGTGTGGTTGGCCAGGCCTCTGATTAGTTTGGTGAGAGAGATTGTGTTCAGGTTTAATGAACAAACCGCAGTACGGTAGACAGCACACACCATTTCTACCATGTAAGAGAATCCACCGGGACAAATTGACCAAACTGCTCAACAAGAGGCCAGCAGAGTTTTGTAATTCTCTCTGAGACCTGAGTGTTGGAATATGTGCTTTTTTTTGTTTTGTTTTTTTTTTTGCTTGAAATGACTCCATTACTACTGAACACAAACTGTTACATTGTTTATTCCTCTCATTTACTTGTAACATGCTTGTCTTCTCGATCCGTAAGACAAACATTTGATTTTTCTTTCAGCTCTATCTAGCCTTTCATTCCTCTTTCTACAAACATTTGTTTTTACTACCGTTTTAATCTTCCGACATAAAGCAGTTACACAAGTCCATCAGAATAATAGAGTTCACATATATCAAACCATTACATATCAGAAATTAATCAGAAGAGACATTTGATCACGGACAGGCTGGCATCTGCTGAACTTTTTTGTCACATTTTATGCATGCAAAATTAATTTAAACTAATGAGCTTAGAGTAATATAATCATATTAGTCAAAGCAAGTTAGCCAAAATTTGTAAAAAGAGGTTTGGAAAGTATGTATAACTTTTTGAATGATGTGCAAATCTGCAGAGCTTCCTAAAGATTCAAAAAAAGTGGGCTAATATGGAAATGAAGGACAATAGGGCATTTTTTGAGGCAAATCATTTCCATAAATAATGGAATAGGTTAGATCAGTGCCAGCTACTGAATGGGTTTTGAAGTAAACCACTGCTACTGTGACAGGGACATTACTAACAAATTAAATTCGGTTCATAAACATCTATTTCTTCCCTTTTGGACTTATCCCTTGCTGTCGAAAAGATCTCTTTATCTGTTCCGTTTTGTTTTTTCTTTCTTTATTTCTTTCTTTTTCTCAAAGAGTCCAGCCCTGTTTTCAGTTCTCATGCCCCTCGCTGCTGGATTCTAGTCCCCTAGATTTGTTTAAGATGAAGATATTTGCAGTTTGCCTCTCATACACAAGTAATCATTATTTTAAACATGAATCCAGCCACTTGAGAGGCAATAAAAAGTAATGTTTCTCTTGTTTGCAGAGCAAATTTACAGGTGGAGTTTCAACATGTGACACCGGTGAGCCAGGGTTCATGTTAGTGTGTCCCTAATGACCAATTAAGCGATTTATTTAATCGTTTGCCTTATTTCAACTCACGCTGCCAAACAGTAATTTGTTGAGCCAGAGAGTACGGGGGTGTAATAACTTGTTTGAGGCTGCGCATACAGCGAAGGGTCCTTCCAAAGGTCTGTGAAACTGGCACGGTAGTGCTTCAAATATCAGACTGAACTAGAGTACGACTCGATCGGCCCTTTTGTCCCAGTGGGGGGAAAAGTTTTATGAGAGGACTCAGTGTGCTGATTTAAATGCTATTTGTCTTTTCTTCCATTAATTCACAAAACTCAGGGTAAATAGCACAGAATACAACAGCTAATATATAAGGCGTTGGTCATGAGGCATTTCTCAGCGCTTATTGCAAATGACACTTTTCCTTTTAAAACTAGGGCTTTTTATTAATGACGTACATTGTGTGCTGTCAATAGTCACATGTTCTAGAGGAACCTTTCTTTAGTGAGTGTTTGTGGTGTGTATTGTTTTGTTTGCAAAGCGGAGGAATGTGCTTTGAGGGACAATCGGACTGCTGTAAGAAATCAGCTTGCACTTTTAACCAGGAACAAACTGAATCTGGAATCACAGGGTCACACTGATTCCGACTATATGAAACTTTATACCTACAGGACACTAAGGAAATTTATGCCTAATCGAAACAAACTGCACACAAGTTTTGCATTTGATAATATCAACGGTTAAATTTAATCAAACAGCAATGATTCATTTTAAACATAGTTTGTGCCATAGCGCAAAAATCAAACTATTTACCCACTCCGTCTATATTTTTGCATTGTGAAATGAGAGGTTCTTGATTGAATAGGGGTGAGCTCCATTAGGGGATTTAAACCTGGAACCAAATAGCCTCTCATTGTCCAAATGTACAATATCTGCCCTTCAGCTTTGATATGGAGGCTTGATAAATTAAAGGCCGGTGCAGTGGTCTTTAAACGAGCTGAAATTACCAAGCAAACTGCAAACAGGGCCGTTTTACCCTGCAGTCTTTGACCAGTAATGCCTTGGATTTCGCTCCAGGCGTAATTGCTTTTCTTCTCTCTGGCATGCTTTAACTTTTCTCAAGGCTCCGCACCCAGTCAAATCATACTTCAGTTATATTCTCCCTTGTTTCTTGAAATTATATCATAAACCGCTTTTATTGCAATAAATTTGTATTTCATCGAATAAAACTGAATCTCGGGCATGGGAACACTTCTGTGTTGCGATCAGACAGGTCTGAGGTAATGTGCGGCGTTGGACAAACATCCTCCTCCATCATTTGTTACACACTTTACTAGAGTTTATTGATTGATAAATAGTGCTCTTTTGAGGAATTTGCAGCTTTTTAGTCTTTGATTTATTGTCCAATTTCTGTTTACTGTTTTGTTACATTGCCCCACTGCTTCAGTTCAGCAGGAGCCTGTTTATTCATTTCGTTTACTTTGCCCATGTGCCTCTCACATGGGACATTAAAGCATTTTCCTGCTTATTATTGGTAATTTCACTTTCAAACACAAACACGAATGCACGCTGCACATTTGAAACCAATCCGGCTGATTTCTAATTGCAGTCTCTCTATTGATAGCTCAGTAATTAAAGGGCTGTGTTCGACTTTCTGCAGGTGAAACGTTCTGCTCGCTGTACTGCAGTAGTGTGAAGGCACTTTAGAGGTTTACAATATGGTCATGATCATGTGGTTACCCTTACAGAAGCCGCACACTTGGTGTATATCATTACTGGATGGCTGTTCTGCAATTACACTTGCTGTTCCTGCCCGCTCTTTAACAAGATGAAATAACCCTGGTTAATAAAAGTTTCAGAATCGGTCTACATTTACTTACATACTCACATCGAGCCTTTTGCGTGCATCTCAGAGCCGCAAACCTCATTTTAGAGCAGAGTAATTTGTCTTAATTTAGACGACTGCTTCTCCAATAAACGTCACCCTCAGCAAAGACACTCCCCGAATGAAATCAGCTCAGAACTGAAAATGACACCCGATTCAAATACTGCTGTGTACATTTATTTTATTTATTTATTTTTTTTTACCTCAGACATGACCCCGAATCCATGCCGAGTTAAATTATGTCTGTAACCAAAAACAAAGATGTTGAGGTTTGTTCTGAAATCATTGGGTTATTACAGGGCCTGAACGTTTCCCAGTCCGGTCAGCTCTAATGAGAGCTAAGCTTTCACTTGCGCCTCTGCATAAAATAAAAGTCACATCAAATTTAAGAGAAATATCTGACCTAGCTGAGGTGCGTTACGGCAGCTGGCACTCACACAGTCAGATTTTTTCAATCAACAATGTTAGGATTATTATGATATATGGCTTATTTATGCTTTAAAGCTTTATAATGTGTGAATGTGTGTGTCACTGATTCTTTAGCTCATTCCAGAGGGCGTAGGAACGATTTGAAAAGTGGGGTGGACATATTAGGGCTTTTGAAAAGCACTGATTATCTCCCAAAAGCATGACAATTTATGGATTATTCCAGTGCTATTCCATTTGCTTTTAACTAATATAACTTACGCTCTCTTTTACAGCATCCAGCTTTCTCTCTCTGGTAAACTTGTGAGATGATTTATCCCAAATTCACCTCTTGCACAGACAGTCTTTCCTGTCGAAGAGCTGAAAGCTTCATGTGTTTTTGACAGTGACATTGTATCCGTTTCTGTGTAAAGGTCATAAGGTCACTGACCAATCTGAGTCCATTTCATCAGGATCATCTTTCACCATCTTCTATTTCCTTTTTGTATGTGTCCACTTTTACAGTAGTGAGCCATTTTAATGTAGTAGTTTTTACATGTTGTAATTTTGTAAATTTAAAACATTTTTATGGATAATCTGTGTCTTAATTTGTTGTGAATTTTATATAGTATACGGGAGAGGATGGATAATTGTAGCACACAAATAACTACAACTTCCACAATAACATACACAATTTTTTTTTCCTGCTCCCAAAAGTACAGTAACTAAACCTGTTTCAGTAAAAAAAAAAAAAATCCACTTTATGTAATTTACGATTTTATATGGGTGTAAATTCATTTTAGAATAAATAAAATTATACATACATAGTTATCTCTCCTTTAAAAATGACATTTTTTTTTAAATCTGATTTTTAGCAATATTACAAAAAGGTCCTCACAATTCTTCTGCCAGCATGAATGTAACAACACAAATACATACACAACAACAAAACATACATTTACTTGTCATTAATCTTATAATGTTAATGTTAAAGTGTGGATAATGGTAATTACTTTTGTATTTCACTGATATTGTTGTCCATATAAAAAAATCCTTCTTTGGGGTGAAAGTTATATTTAATATAGATATATTTGTAACCTGAACATGTTTAAAAATGTTTTTCATTGTCATTAGCATTGACATATAAAATGTAATTTGTTCATGTGAGATTTTTCTTCTGCATTTTATACAGAATAGTTAATGAATGTAACATTGACCTGTGTGCTTCCATCTTAATTTAAACTGACTTGGAAAACTGACTTTGAATCTTATAAATGTATAATTTATTATTGTTAATATTATTATTATTATTTAATTTATAAATTATTAACTTATAAATTTGACAGGGGCAGTGACCGCTGACATGTCAAAGATGTTTGAGGTCAAAGTTCAACATTTAAGGCAAATATTTTCTGAATAAATTAGCAAAAACTAAAAAATTAGTAACATTTATCCCTGTCCTCCTCTATATGAGTATAAACTCTCTCAGTGTGTGTGTTTGCATTTGTGTGTGTTTTTTAACGGCCACATCTTGCTGGCTTCACTTCCTCTTCCTCCAGTCTGAGGAAGCCATGGACTCAGGAGGCCTGTGTGTGTCCGTCTGTCTGTCAGTGTGTCCTCTCTCCATCCTGCTGGCCTGCACTTCACCCCATCCTGTGCATGTGCACTGTGGCCCACTCGTGTGTGTGTGTGTGTGTGTGTGTCACCTGCTCCTGAGTGGTAAATGTGTCATCGTATAGCCACTGTCTGTCACTCCATTTGACCTATACTTGAACATCTCACTAAATCATACATCAGCCAGCGACATATGCTGAGAATGTTCTCACTGCTTGTGCGAGTGTGTGTGTCCAGCTGATGTATTCGCTATTGCAACACTGCGTGAGCAATGTTTAGATTTACAGGAATATGGTGGTGGTGTTATTGTTTGATTCGGTTGCGTCAGCGTTCACTCATGGGGTGTAAAATGTTTTGAAGTCAAAGCAATGGGGCAAGTCTGAATGTGTGTGTGTGTGTGTGTGTGTGTGTATTCCTGGCTCTTGTTCGGCAGAGGGTCAGTTAGAGATGCTGATGGACTGATGTGTTCCGGGCAGCCAGAAGAATGAAGGACAAAGCACACCTCCATCCTGTAACCTCCCTCTCTCTCCTCCTCCTCCTCCTCCTCCTTCTGTTCTTCTCTCTAACCCTTAGCTGACTTGGTCTAAAAATGATTGCACCGAATGTAACAGACTGATGCTGCTGTAACACATCCCGTATCTGAAGCATCATAGAGAGTGTTTGTTTAAAGAATATGATAAATACTTCTGTCAGAACTGATTTTATGCTCCAGTCTGATCTTCCTTTAAACTTTAATGAGTTTTTGTGGATAAGTCTTGACTTTCCGAAGCTTATGAAGCCAAAAGCACCTGAGAATGAGTTTTGATAGGTCATGAAATGTTGTTGGCGGTTAAACCATCCCATATTAAATAATGATCGTCCGCAGAATTTTTTTGGGAAAAGGGGGATTTTAGGTGGAGGTTTACTGTTACAGTGGTTTTAAGATTGCAGTCAACTTGGGAAGTATATAATTATAAAGAAAAACATATTGACTTTTCCTTTGGAGGAATGATTTTTTCCTCAGGCTTAGCTCTTCAGTTTCATTTTTTTCTCTCTTCTAGTGCACTGGATTTTAGATTACAGGATTTAATTCATACAGAGTGCTCTCTTTCTCTCCATCTCTCCCTTTTTTCCTGCTCACAGAAAAGTTGAACTTCACGGCAGGATGTGTTGACACATAATGAGACATTTACCCATGATGCCCAGCTAAAGAAAAAGCATTGCCCTGCAATCAGATCAACGGATTTTTTTTCTTTACTAAAACACTCACTGATTCTGGTATAAAATGAATAATATATTGAATATTTTATTTTATTTTATTATGTATCCATGAAGTTTATCATTGTCCAAATTCGTTTCTGTTTTGGTTTGTTGTGTTTGACACAGTTTTGCTTGTTTCCGGTTAGCTTCTATGGTTTCAGATTAGTTCACACCTGTTTCTGTTCACCCTGTTTAGTTCTCTGTGTATTTTAGCCTTGTGTTTGGTTCAGTTTAGGTGTTTTTGCTGCAATATTGTGTTAACCACCCAGCCAAATTTGAATTAAAAAAAAAAAAAAACCCTAAATAAAGTTATGAAAATCTTGAAAATATAAGCAGTATTCTCTGCTCTCAAACACTGGGGGCGCTGTTGGTGCTGAAACCACACCCACTTGCAAAAAAAGCTGCAGCCTCTCTCAACTGTCAAATACCGCTACAACCTGAATGGATGCTCCCTCTAGCAGCTTAATTGAATTTACACAGCCATACAAGTTTGGTAATATGCATTTATGTGAGGAAGGCATAGCTAGCCATCAAACTGTAGGCTGTTTACTAACAGTAATGACTCGCAGTTGAGCAAACCACGGCTGCTAATACGCTGTAGTTATTATAGTGTTGGGGAAGGGTCATGCTCCAGTGCGTCATAGAGACATGATCAGGTCTAACTCCATAATTCCATAAGTTTTAATTGCCTTCACACAGACTTTAATAAATTTTAATATTGCTGTGAATAGATCCTGCTTAAACTACTACTTCTGCAACCAGCTGTGGCAGGAAAAACTGACTAAATTACAATGGATCTAGCAGCAAAGAAAATTCTCCTCCTCTCAAATGTGAACCAGTCCCTATTAAGACACACACAGGAGTTTTTGGACCTTGCCATTTTTGGCACCAGCGATCCCTGATCCGAATGCAGATAGGAAAGCCAGAACCAGAAATCGCCCCGGAGCCCGAGCCAACTAAGTCTGACCAGGTATGTGAGCCAGAAATTTCACCTGTGCCAGTGGGATTGCTGGTGGAGTACGAGGGGATGTCGTGGAGCTTTACCCCCTCAACAGGCAGCAAAAGATGAAACGCTAACTGACTGTAAGAGTGGGTGTTTTCTACATGTTTCAGTTCCCGGCACCACACTTCTGTGTTTCCGCCCAGCCCTGAATCTCCTGCATCTCCGCTGGTTCCACCCAGCTCTGATTCACTTGTGTAGTCAGAAATCCCACCCAGTCTCCCTCTTCCACCTCCTCGTCCAAAGCCACTCAGTCTTTCAGCTCTGCCTCTGATGGTTCCCTCAGCTCTTTCTCAATGTTCTCCACTTAACAGTACAAGGTAGCTGAGCCTTAGATCTTCCAGTCTCTGTCTCTGTCCTGGGGTGTCGATCCTGTGGCTCCTCCTCAGTCCTCCAAGCCCTTGACTCAATCTCTGCCTTCCGACCCTTCAGCTCTGGTTTGGGTCCATGCTCCTCTGCTCCACTGGGTTCTGTCAATTGTTGGACTTCACTGGGCTCTCTCATCTCTCTGGCTCTACCACAGACTTCCACTCCTCTGGCTGTGTCTTGTCCCTCCATTCCTCTTGCTCCGTTGGGCTTCCCTTACCTCCGGCCTTACCTTGGTCTTCGGTTGCACTGTCTACACCCAGGCTTGCCAAGCCCCCATCTCCACTTTGGTCCAGTGAGCCTGCAGCTCCAACCTTGGTCCTCCAGGTCTTCAGTGTCACCTCGGGTCTTCGTCTCCTTGGCTTTGCCTGGGTCTCCGCCTCAGTCTGTCGTGTCACTGGTTTTGCCTGGTAGGGCTCCACTATGACTCTTCCCTCACTTGACTCCGCTGTGGGTCTGCATCCTGGCTCTTATTATGGGAGTTCCACCCTGGCTTCTTCCTCCTTCATCTTCGCCCAGGCTTCTCCTGTCTCTGCTTCCACCCTGGCTCCTCCTTCCATTATCTCCTCTGTGATGGTTCCCTCAGTCATGCCTCTCTCCAGCTCCAGGTCATCCACCTCCTAAGACTCCTAAGTCCTCTTTTGGACTATTTTTTTCTATGGCGTGAGGAAGCACCTATTGGAAGGGGGCTAATGTCACATGTACAGTATGTTCAGTTCTGTTTTGGGTTTGTTCTAGTTTTCTTTGTTGCTGTGTTTGACCCAGTTTCTTTTGTTCCCATTTTCCCTCCACTGGTTAGTTTCTGTGGTTTCAGATTAGTTCACACCTGTTTCTGTTCACCCTTATTAGTTTTGTGTATTTAAGCCCTGTATTTGGTTCAGTTCAGTTGTCCATTATTGTTGTGTTGTTCTTGGTTATTCTGTTCCATGTTTCATGCGTGCATGTTTTATGAGTTTTAATAAATTTTAATATTGCTCAGAATAGATCCTGCTTCAACTATTACTTTTGCAAGCAGCTGTAACAATCATGAAGCTGAATGCCTTTTTTTGAAGGAAGGAAAAATCAATCATTTTTGTTAATCAAAATTAATATTTTCTAAAGCCTATAGGCTTTATAGTCTAAAACAATTCATAAAACAACAACCAGTGCTATTATTATTCAGATAAGAAGCTGTTTTCACAAAAATATAAAAAATGTGATGTGTATTGTTATAATAATAATAATTTTTGTTTGAAAATTGCTTCATAACATTGCATTGTAGTTCTTTTCGTAATGTAAGATGATTCTGAGAAGTATTCTGAATCTTCTGCCTGTTGATCACTTCTTGCAAGCCAAGGGCGATGATGTCAGGGCGAAAGTAATCATGACTGTGCACGGAAACTCACATCATACACAAACCCACACACATTCTACACACTCACAAACACATACTTCCATTCCCGTGAACAAACCCAAGAGACCAGCTCTGGGTGTAGAGCAAGAACTGTATCACAGATGTTGTGAAAGTGTTTGGCACTTTGCTCACCATAGCAGAGGCAATAAATCTGATGTTGTGGTCAGAATTTGGAATGGTGAGTTTTTAAAGATTCTTCTCCATTTGTGTTTTTAAATTGTGGGTGGGTCAGAGTGCCGGTTGAGAAATGCTGTTTCTGTAATGGTCCAATTCATCTGGGCCTGTAAGAATGACTGGCTCTGATGATCCTTTTCATAACCTTGTTCTTTGAAGCTTTTTGCTGCTAATTCTGAAGGTTAAAAATAGATCCGTCCGTGTTTGGTTAGAGTCAAGGATCTAACACTACTGATAAATCCTTCTCTGTCTAGAACAAGTCTTTTTTATCTCTCTAAACACCCCATTCAACCTCTGAATTGTGTTTGCAGGTGTGTCTGTTTGCTCTGACTTCTCTATGAATACGTGTACTTTCATGCCCTCTGATGGCTTTTTAAAGCTACAGTGATTTAAATCTCAGAGAAAGAATCAAGATGCTTATAAGGACAGCAGCAGATGTCGCCTCCCGGGCAAATGTGAAGTCAATCCATGTCTTCACATCACGGATTATTATTTATTGATTTATTCAGTCAAGTGTGGAGCACATTGTTTAGCCCTGCTTATTGTTTAATATTGAATTAGTCTGTGAAGACAAATCCCCTTTATTTGTGCCAGTTGTACCCCTACATCTCTAGGTTTAACATTTTTTGACTTCAGAAACATGCTGAGAAGAATATGGTTAGGATTTGCATTGATTACGACAAACATGCATTTGATACAGAAATGACTATTTATTTTCAAAAATAAGTTTAAGGAATCCAGTGATATATGTAAATAATCAATAATCAGATTAAAGTGCCAAATATCAATTATACAAAAAGGAATCTGTACAAAAGAAGGAAATACATGATTGAAGGTGTCTTTGGTTAGAAGAAATGACTGCACGACTGACTTCGGGGGTTTAAATGCGAGAGCTTTGGTGGGCTCTCAGTAACTGCATAGGTCCGAAGAGTCTGCCTTCATCAACGACAATGTCAACAATATGTGGAAAAATCACTGTTTACAAAAATAAAACAACAGATCACTGGGAATGGCGCAGTGCAGACTAAAATCACAGATCTCACTGTAGCTGTTCTCTTTGGTGTCGGCGCTCTTCTTGCTTATTTGTTGTTTTTTAAACAAATCAATCAATTTGATTGTCTTAAATCCATGTTAAAGCTTCTGCTGAGTTCCATGACTTCTTATCCGGGTTCTCCATTCCTTTTTATCAGTCAAACTTTTAAGGCACCATGGCTGTAGGTTATGGAAGGATGTCTTTTCAGGAAGCACTTTGGTCAGGGCTAATCCATCTTTGGTGCGTTAAGCCGTACGCAGAGGTCCACAGCCCTCGGATGGAGTCTCTGTGGCCTTGGAATGACAATGTTATTGGCTGGTGTCACTAGGTTTGGTTTTATAGCGTCCCCATTGGCTGAAACAGATGTCTTCACTTTATCTTGGCTGGTTTGAGCTCCTTGACCTGCATGTGTAATGTTTTGTGGACAGCAAGAGTTCTGGACTGACAGAAACCCTTTCCACACTCCTGGCATTTAAATGGCTTCTCTTTGGAATGGATGTACCTTTAGAGAATGGGCAGGAATGTATTTCAATATCGGCTCTAAATCATCTGATCTGAGATCAGTGTACTGATATGTCTTTACCTGTGGTCTCTCAGGTGGTCCTGCCTCCTGAAGGCCTTATGACAGATGTCACAAGTGTACGGCCGCTCATCTGTGTGCGTGCGCTCGTGGATCAGCAGGTTGTAGGACTTGGTGAAGTGGCGGCCACAGAACTTGCACACAAACTCCTTTTTCGTCTTGGACGGGAGTCGTCCTCGGCTTGGTTTTCTTTCCGGCGAGGAGAGCTTGGCCACATCCAGCAGGCAGCCTAATGAGGGCGAGCGCACATGCCCGTTGTTAGTGCTCAGATCTTCTGCCTTCAGGGCGTCATCCTGCGTGGCGGCTGCTGCCAGGTTGGCAAAGTCAAAACGGGGTTTGCTTTTGCTGGACGCTCCAGACCCAGGCCCGGGGGACTCCTGTTTGGCAGGCTGGATGAGATGGGGAAACAGAGGGATTGAGGGGAGAGGGAAGCGGGCGTCCACCAGGCCAGGCAGCTTGGAGAAGGTGCAGCGTGGCAAAGTGAACGGTGGGTAGCCCAGAGTCCACTGGTGCAGGTGGACAGCGTGCAAGGCACTGAAACTGTAGATGCTGGGCATGTGGTCGGCAGGCAAATGCAGCCCGTTGGAGGTCTGAAGGAAGGAATAGTTCGCCAGCTGCAGAGAAGGATGAAGGGGCACGGGTGCTGGAAGCGTTTTACTGCCCATGACTGATTCCAGAGAGTTTCTGTAGGAGACAAAAACAGAGAAAAATTAATGAAGAGCGATTAGCAGTCTCAAAAATAATACACCTTCAGACATCTGTTGAGAATCCACCCACTATGTTTGCATTTTCCATTTTCTATAGGCCTATATTATGCGTTACTTAGAAACATCTTGCTTTAGTCCTTACAGGCTGAAGGGACTTCCCTAAAAAGAAAAAAAAAAACATGCTCACACTCACGTCAAGACATAAAGTGCACTTGTCAAGCAAGGCACCTTGTCTGACATACTGAAAGCGCATACTCCAATGTGAGCACAAAGCAATGCTCAAGCCTGCCAGATGAGTGTGTGTGCATGTACATTTTGGCGTAGGCGTCTTCTGCATGCCGAAAATATGCCTATGGCCATGAAGACGAAAGACAGCAGGTGACATACCTGCCTCAACTGTTTAATCAGGTTGGATGAGAACAGACACAAAGCACAATAACTCCTCTTTGTCTCATCAGGAACTACAAGCACACACACACTCATGCAAACAGGCTTGGTGTGTTTACAGTGTTACTCATATCGTCTGGAGGATTTTTTTTCACATAGTTTTATAAGTACCACGTGAAATGCAACAACGTGTTATGTGTTGGATTACTGTGAATACAAAACGCGACTACAGGGATGCCAGATATGGTTCTAGTTACGATGGATAAGGTCGAAGAGCTACTAAATTTGTTTAAAAGTCACAGCCTGTGTGTCATGTTTTGAAAGTTCAATAAAGGTCAAGTAAAAAAATAAGGTCACGTCGCTAGAAACATTTTCAGTTGAAGGTCTATGTAAAGAATGATGCTTAATTTGTGTGTATTTCTGTCCCGAATATACTCAGGATCCGCGGTAAATAAAAAGTGAAATAGCCCTAATTAGTCTTTCTGAAGCTTAAAGCTCCCCCGGGGATTTGGACGCTCTGATCATGGCGCAGAAGTAATTGACTTTTACTTACGGGGGTCATTAGAGGAGATCAGGACTCGCTCCCGAGAACAGGCTCGTACGCTTAACCCTTTGAAGTCCACATACCTTTAAAACGAGTGACGGAGGGGAATGTGTTACCTGAACTGTCTGCTTAACCGTTAAATCTAACGCCAGTTGAAAGTTTTGGGGAGAAAAGTCGTTTCTGAATTGTGGGACAAGTGCTTGGACATTTTTTTTCCGGGACATCGTTGGCTAATTAGTCGGATTTGTGCACTTTCTCTGGGTAAATCTCACAGATTTTGTCCCCCACGCCAGGCCCAATCAGTGTTGTGGTACTAAAGACGTCTATCCCAGACAAGGTGGTGAAAGAGTCTCGAAAATCACACCACAGTTTGCTGAGTTCGGGTCTACCCCCATTCCACCCTGGGTTGTAGATCTCTAACGTGACACGTCCTACTCAAAATGTGGTGATTTTTTTTTTTTTAAATGTATCAAAAAAAAAACGAAAATTAGGATTCTGCAAACACCCATCAGTGTGCAAATGCTCCAAGAATATACTGTCAGATGCATGGCAAGTGCCTGCAGTTTGCGCCCTCATTGTGGCCTCTGTCTATCAGCAATCATTCTTATCAATAACTGTGATTGCTCAGCTTTCATCAGTAGCGCGTTGAGCGCGCGGAGGTCATCAGTGTTTTATCTCTCGGTAGGTGTGAATGTGCGCCCGTCGCGCGTACGGAGATCACAGAGAAATCTCGACGTGTATTACAGGAATTAATCACGGTCTCGAAGTTCATGCGTTAACGACGGGCCTTTGGTCAGTTGTGCAACGATTATCAAGTAAGTGTATGTTTTCTTTTTTCCGCGCAGCCCCCCCCCCGAGAGGATGTGATCACTTAACCCTGGAGAGAGGGAAACACACCATTCATTAAGCACCGTCAAATAGTTGACTAAATATACAAATATATATTAAGTATTGTGGAGAAGGCCTAGTGTTTTTGTGTGTGTGTGTGTGTGTGTGTTTGCAGTTTTATGTAAAATGTGTTTACCTGTACGATAGCATACGGAAAAGTGACAGTGTAAAATTTTTAAATAATAAATAAAGGCCAACGCATATTGTGCCAGATTTACTCTGATGCATCTTGTGTAGTCAGATCAAATTATAGCCTATAAATGTTAAAGCTGAATACGTTACTCTCAAAATACTGATATACTTTATATATCAGCAGGCCTATACTAATTTTAAATGCTTTGTCTTTTGATTATAGGCTACTTGTTGTGATATCTACATCCGTTGAATTTCTCTATATAAATTAAACAAATCGTGAATAATTGAAATGTTTTGACAGTAGTCATTTTGGACAAGAGTGGCATCCAATACAGATTTTTTACATGAATATGTTAGGCCAAAAATTGAAACGTTCAGTGGCATTGTTATTTGAATTGATTCTAACATTTATTTATCAATACCTAATAAGTTTAAATTGTTGGATTATTTAGATTATACTTAAAGGCCTTTTAGAACACTTTAAATTAAAAATTAAAGCTTTCAACTAATAGTAAAAAAAAAAAAATACATTTTTTTTAAACAGGCCTATATTTAAAAAAAAAAAAAAAAAAAAAAAGCCTATATATTCCACATTACTTTAAAAGAAACGTTTAGTTTTTTTGTATTAAATGAACATTTTATTTTAAGATTACGTAATTTTTCTCAAGTGGCAAAATATATTTGGTTTTATTTTTTGCCAATTTTGCTTTTTCCGCAAGACACTCTGAACGAATAGCGCTTAAAATAAACCGAAACAAACGAATAACTAATTTTCTCAACACCGAGCATCAGTGTAAAACTGTAGCGGTCCATTCAAAGCATAGCCTACACGAAAAACGACTCGAGACCACCGACCACAAGGCCACGCGTGGTTTAGGAAAAAAGTGTAACTTTCTACAGATGCATAGTAAAATCTAAAGTTCACGATTTGTTTCTACGAATTCACGTTTGTTATAGTTTTTAACGAAAAACATCGGATGACATCACAGCGGCTTCAAAGCTTTCCATAGACTCTGCTACATGTCTCAGATATATGCGAATCTTTTATTTTATTTATTATTTTATTTGAGTAATATTAACGTTGTAAAAACAAAATTATTGTATTCCCCAAACAAATATTTTAGATGTTTTCACACCACTTATGATCAATGAGAGTCTAGAATGCGCATCCCACCTGTTGATCACTGACCGATCACTATTACAGACCATCATTCACACATTAAATACTTTGCCGTAACTTTTATCTGCTTTAAACAACAAATTACTATGCAATTGCAATGCAGTTACTACAAATTTTAAAAGTTTTGCCCGGCACGCTTTACAAGCAATTTCTCGCCCAACTAATTCATTCTCAAGTGCACTTGAACATTACACATTTGTTGTTCACGCCTACCGCAGGAAATCACCGCCAATATACAGACTATATGTCTCGCAAAAGTAGTAAAAGCTTGTCAAAAATATTCCCAAATGCCAGCAAATATTTACCAGATCTTGGTGAAGCGGGACGATCCAGAATAAGAGGATTTACGTTCACTTAGTCGTCCCACAGCGTTTCAAAATTCAGTGCAAAACTCTCAGGCGGATCGGAGAAATGTTCGTCTTCCTCAGCATGTTCTCGCAGCAGAAACACGGGAAAACACTGAAGTTCGCACAGCTGTGGTCCAGCGGTTGTGCGCTGTGAGTATTTGGTTACTCGGGGTAGAAACTCTCTCTCTCTCTCTCTTACTCTAGCTCTGTCTTGTGGTCCCAAAGTCAAACCGCCTCTTTATTGTAACCCAACCCGCGACGTCATACAGCCAAACCCCCAACATACTGAAGTGAAGTTTCCTCCACTGGTACAGCAGCGCTCGACGCTAGAGGACCGAGCACATGCACTTATCACTGCGTATACATGTCAGAGGACTGAACCCTTCTGCAACCTTTGAAAATTTTACGTTGTCAATAAAGTTTGCAGGTCTTTCACCACTTGCACGTGATGAGAATAGTATACCGAAGACGGAAAGAGAATTGAACAGAAATTAAATCATTAAAATTGAGACACTTAAATGCATGGTGAACATTAGGTTGTGTATTATTTCGTTATTATTATTATTATTAACCTATTATTATCGGGTAACAAAATGGTCTTATTTAATTAACGCGCTCATCAATAGCTACAACACAACGCAGAAAGTCAAAGAATTTTAAACGAGCTTCTGTGCGAGATGGGGGCGGCAACAAATCACGCTTCACTTTGTATTAATTAAGGTAAATATACAACTGCCACCTTTAACTTGGGCATTTCTCAAAGAAATGAGAGACCGGTTTTAAACGTCCCAAAACCATTAGTCAATTTGTCACCCCGACCCCAGTGAAGACAGATTAAGAGCACGGGCTTCATTTGCGTTACGCAGGAAATGTGAATTCGAGAAGTTCGAGCTCTTTGATACGAACTGAAGTGCTGTAGAAATTCTTGGTATAAACTTTTCCTCTTGGGGTCAAGCACACCTAGGTTAGTATAAACTGTGAAGGTGAAAAATTCACGTAATCTCACAGTTGTATATATAAGGCAGAAAGAAACGTTAGTTTAATTTAAAATGGAAAAAGAAATAGACAAATGATCTAAATGGAATGTGCGCTTTGATTTCAACAAATTCCTAAGTTCCGCATCCATTAAACGCATTGGAAAAAAAAAAATCTCTTTTCTATATTTGTATTATTTTTTTGTCCTCTGTTTTTATAGGAAATAAACTGAACATTTTCACTAACTCTGATTCGTTGACTGGGGAAATCTGTTGTGACGTCACCCCACATAAATTCCTCGAGATGCAGGTCGCAGGTTCCTTCGCGAGACGCACAGAGACAGCAGTCTCAATGGGACAGAGCAAGACAAGGACGCAGCTGTGTATTTGTTAAGCGCTCAATACGCGCCACCTGGTGGCGAGAGCGCGTACAATTGCAACCCAGCTACTGCAGAGGCGCTCATCCCCACTCCTGGAGATCTACCTTCGTGCAGAATCTAGTTCCAAACATGTTCTAATACAACTACCTGTTTTCAAGTGATCCGTAGACTTTGTTTAGCTGTTTAGGTGCGTTTGCTGAGAGCTGGGAGTAAATTTGGCACCTCTAATATTCTGAGTCATGCTTTTGACTTGTTTGAAAAGCCTGTGAACAAAAACAATCAGAAGTAAAAACTCAAACATTCGAGTTCTGTAATGGGAGTGTGTATTCATGTGTGAGATGTTTGGAGGGTTTTGTTTAAGCTTAGAAGTTGGATTAATTCCCTCTCTCATGCAAAGATTTAATTGTTAACTGCTTTTTATCCGATTTCAAATGCACAAACTATCAAACTATCCTTAGGCCAATTTTACCGATCATCTGCACGGAGATAGGTAAAATGCCGAGTGCAAAGGCCCATGCAGTTTATTCCGGCTGATTTTATGAGAAAATTCTGGCTGTCTGTGAGTCCATGTTGCATCACTAAGCACAGCGCAATAGCCCTGACCTCAGGAAATTTATCAGCAAACTCTGCCACGGAAGCCGTGCGCCCACTCCTCGGCTGCATATAATAAAAAACAGCAGCTAGACATCATTTACATTTTTGGAGGGAAAAAGAAAACAAACTGTAAAGAATAGATTTGGTGCGAGCGCGAGTTGCGCACGTTTGAAGCGCGGTTCACACACACAATACGCTCTGCACATGCACATGAACGTACACGCGCACACACGGCTGACTGAAGATAAAAAGAACTGTTTACAGCTCACTTACATATTTCATCACGTCTATTTACATCACTTTCGCTAATCTAAACACTTCAGCCACTGAAAGTTTAACATTTCAAAGTCTGTGAAGTCAGAGAGCTGCTCTCAAATTCTGAACTACTGACGGCTGTCTAAATACAGGCCCCTGCCTGCGTCTATCATGCTTTTTGGAGTCCTGATATATACACGTTAATATATTTTTCTAAGGCAAACCTGAGTTGTACTACAAGTTAAAAGAACCTGGAACTCGCCATTTCTAATTAATGTTTTACATAACAGATTTACTGAAAGACGATTAGACCGCCAATCGCATGGATTTCATTCACGTACGAAAAAAAACTGCCTGCAACACAGATGACCTCTCTATCGCCAACTGTGGTTGAAAATAAAATTGCATGTTACTTATGGAGTAGGCCTACGCTCAAAAAAAGAAAGAAGCTTTTTCAGTGAACTTAATTAAGGGGAACCTTTCCATGCAGTTAGTTCAGGTCCACATAAGACTAAAACAAGTTCAGTTAAACAAATAATGTTAAGTTGGTTCAACAAGTTTTACAAATTTAAGTGGACTGAACATAATGGAAACAAGTTATGTAAAAAAAAAAAAAAATCAAAAATTTAGTTGTTTCTGCTCCTTTTAACCAAGTAATTTGAACAAGCATTAAAAATCTTTTTAGCTCTTTTACATCAGCTGTACTTCGGCACTTTTTGCGGATGGATATGGTGGTTTTCGAAATCAACATGATTGCCTTTGATCGCCACGTCGGAGCAGGTGTGTCACGCTACAAGAAGTATGACGAATTTCAGACAAAGCATATATCACAAAAACATGTCATTTTTACCAAATAAGTATCACATTGGCTGTTGTGGTTTGTGTTTTGTTTTGGCACAGGCTCAGTCACTTTCCCTTTTTCACTCTTTGCCTCTCGAGATTTCTTTTTGTTTTGACAAGTGATTCCTCAGAAGTTAGCAAGGGTTGCTGTTTAGAACTGTCAATGTTAAATGCTAGCTAGCTGGCTAGTTCAATCTACTCAACAACACACAATATAGGGGCTGTCCACATACCGACACTTGTGGTCTTTGCACTTGACCACTTGCGTGACATATTTCTTGTATCTGGCCAAAGTGTTAAAGTGGGCAGAAAGACCACAAGTGTGTGTAGAAGTTTTGATTATCCAATGGGACACGCTTACAACATTGAGTTGTAAAAATGTAAGTAAAGTTTTTACTAGCTTTGATTTACACATTTTGTACATTTAATACAAGCTTATAAATTTTTGTGCAGTAGTTCAAATGACAGTTTAATTGTGGTGCTTCTTATTAATTGATAAAAAGCATTTGCCAACATTTACACATATTAATCTCTGTACCAAAAAATCGAATTAATGTAATTAAGTTACTTTACACTGCAAAGTTGTCCTTGACATCTTGCAATTTTGGGGCATGTGAGTTCCTAAACATGATGAATGATGGGATATGCTTAGCCACAATTACTGCTCCAAAGTGTGGATTTAGTGTGCATTAAGGGTTTTCTTGCATGCTTACTTTCTATCACTTGCTCAGGCTCTCTAGACCATGAGTGTGAGTGGCCAAGACTATAAGTGTGAGTATTGGGACAGGCCCACAGTAGCAATCTTGTTTTCAGTATTTACGGACATGACGTAACCACATAAGAACAAATGAACTTTCCCATGGTTTTTCCCAGTGAAATCAGACTCAAAATCTAAAAATCATAGACCTATACTGCAGTAAATCAGTTTAAGGCAAAATATGAATTTGAATACGTACAGCAACAAAATTTCACTTTTTTAACTAAGACTTCCGTAGTGCTGCTTTCAAATTTGTGTTGATGTTTTATTTGATTGTGGTCAGATTATTTTGTCCTTTATAGTCATTTCCAGTTTCTTTTTTTTTTCTTTTTTTCTCAGTAATGTTCTTAACAGTCTCGCATGCAAAAATCAGGAAGAAACCCATGCATTAACTTCTAATAAAAACAATCACAGCTGTTCATATATTAGAGAAGAGAGCTGGAGAGATGTATTGGGCTGGCTTGTGAGTCAGCTGGATGGAATGGGGCTTGGTGCTTCTCGGGGAGGTAATCCAGCACGACTTTACATTCAAACTGAAACCGCAAAGCCATAACGATGCCCCTTTAGGTCACTTATTCCCTCTACAAAAACAACAGGCTTTTAATGGCTAATGAAGAACAGAGGTGTAGCTTCTCTGAACCTCTCGTGGTTACGTGAAACTGCTATGTTTTTTGCTCAGATGGCTTTGGAGGCGATTGAGATAATTGAAAGAGCTCAGAGGTGCTTCTAATACTTTACGGGTAAAAGGCCGTGTTTAGACTTAGGAAGGATCATCTTCTGATAGACCTCTTGATGGTGACACATGCCGGATGGTATTTATGGAAGAAATGATTATGCTTTCATAGGAAGTGTTACAGCTGCTGCTGATGATGATGTTTGTAATGAATACGCACAGGTTTAATCTTCAAATCCTGGATCAATATGGATCAGATGTTTGTTAATGCATTTTTGCTGCGTAAAGTCCATTTCTCTTTAAGGACAGACACGTCAACCGATTTCCCAAAGAGGGTGTGAACAGAAGGCACTAGGTTTGACCCGTTTCAACAGTATCTGCATTTACTAAGTCTCCGCTAAATAATTACAAACATACACCCTGTGGTTGAATTTATGAGCCCTATGCTCTTATCCTAATCCCATCCTATTGGATTTCATACCCCTGAGTTAAAGCCAACGTTAGAACATCGATTAAGCATGAACAAAGTCATGGAGTGTTTTAATTTGAGTATGTTACATAATAACTTTAGCCTTCTTTCCACAGAAGGACTTGTTTGAGCGGACATAAATTCCTGAGGAAAATATAGTTATTTTTGTCCTCCAACCTCACATTTTATGGAATCTGTATGTTTCTTTGTGCCAACATTTACAAATCGCATAATACTTTAGTTTTTTTTAAAAACGTGTTTCAGGTAACACCATGTAACAGACTCTCATGTTTACAGTACATAGGAACTACTGGTGAATGTAAAGCCTCATTGTGTCTTTGATGACAATTTTAACCACTAATTACTTAATCTAAGTCACTCAGTCCAAAATTGCACTTCGGTAGAGCTGCTGGCACTAATATATGACCAGTAAACTAATTTTGTATGTGTATTTTTGTGTTTCTATAACTAAAATCAGTTTTAGTCACATTATTGAGTGTGTCAGATCCATGCAAGGGACCAAAAACAATTGAAGGTCATTCAGAGTGTTATCCTCCTAATTTTTCATATATTAGATAAACAAGTTTTCAATAAATCTAAAGGTCCTGTGTCATTTTTACATTTAGATATTTGTCAGGATGACCAAACTGCACTTGTAAGAGTTTTTCTACTGGCCAGTAGAGTCGTTCTCCTATTTGACAAGTCTGTTCTTCATTTTTGCTTCAGTATGTCAGCATCCCCCTCTCGCTCTCTTGCTCTATGTTTCATCTTCTATCTGTGCTGACCATGTATAGAACAGGAAAAACATCAGTTGGAGCATTTGACCTTTTAAAAAAATATCCGCAAGACTTCATGAAAACAAATTCTCCTCGGCTGAGGTCTCTTTCCCTCATGTCCAGCCTGAAAGAGTGCGAGAGAGGGAGGGATAACGAGAGCGAGCTCGAAGGATAGATGTGTAACACCCCTCAGTCGCTCTTCTGACCCCTGTATGGCCAGTGATAAATGTTTTTATCACAGCTGAGCAGAAGTGTCAGCACGGGTCAAGCTCCGTGTGAGCTGAGGGAATGTTCTGCGCCAGAGAACGAGTATGGCTGAATGCAAAACATTTCAATAAAGCCATAAAACAACAGTGTTATCAGATCTTAGGCAAACCGAGGGGAGGAACCAGCACATTGATAAATTAAACAGCTGATACTTTCAACGAAACACTCCCAGTCTCCGAGTTATGCAAATTTAGTTCATAAATGTTTCGTAAAACGTCTCATTTCGAGAGTAAATGCTTTTGGCCTACATTCATCCACACAAATCATCCTAAATCTTAATGATCGAAATGTGTGGCTTAGATTTGGGGGGAAGTGTTTTGTAACTGAAATGTCATATAATTATGACAAAAAACACAAGTTTGCAAATGGTTTTCAAGGTCTATGACCCAGATTCCAAAGTGGTCTTCCATTCATCTGTACAGTTTCTAATCCAGGGCAAATAAGTGTCAGAGGGCAGAGTTAAGATTATGAAAACCACTAACTCTTCTTCCACATACTCAGAAATACAGAAAAATAAATATGTTTCTTTGTATATGTGCATATAAAGGTCAGAAACATTTTACAACTTCTGTTCTGCCCACCCACAGAGCCTCAAGAGAATTCTGTTTTTTTATTGGTCTATTTTGAAACTGAGAGAATTTGTCTCTATATAGCGTAAGTTTGAATCTGAGAATGGGTTATCTGGTGGGACCTTCCACTTTAGAACGCCAGGAGTGTGTGTGTGTGTGTGTGTGTGTGTGTGTGTGTGTGTGTGTGTGTGTGTGTGTGTTTGTGTGCATACACGCTT
>JAFVLL020000691.1:0-16119 GCA_021397915.2 Tor tambroides
CATAAGTGCATATGGTATGGGCAGCTTGCATGTTTTGGAAGGCACTATGAATGCTGAAATGTATATAAAGGTTTTAGAGCAACATATGCTCCCCTCCAGACGATGTGTTTTCAGCAGGACAATGCAAAATCACATATTGCAGCTATTACAACAGCACGGCTTCGTAGTAGAAGAGTTTGGGTGCTGAATTGGCCTGCCTGCTGTCCAGATCTTTCACCTATAGAGAACATTTGGTGCATCATTAAACAAAAAATATGTCAAAGACGACCATGAACTCGTCAGCAGCTGGAAACCTATATCAGGCAAGAATGGGGCCAAATTCCAACACCCAAACTCAAACTCATAACCTCGATGCCCAGACGTCTTCAAACTGTTTTGAAAAGAAGAAGAGATGCTACACCATGGTGAACATGCCCCCATCCCAACTATTTTGAGACCTGTAGCAGGCATCAAATTTGAAATGAGCTCATTTTGTGCATAACGTTTCAGTTTAAACATTTGTTATCTATGTTCTATTGTAAATAAAATATTGGCTCATGTGATTTGAAAGTCTTTTAGTTTTAATTTTATTCAAATAATAATAATAATAATAATAATAATAATAATAATAATAAATGTCCCAACATTTCTGGAATTTGGGGTGTAATAATAATAATTGATGGCATATAAATACAGCTTGAGTTTAAAGGAACAGTTCACTCTAAAGGTTCACTTAAATGAGGTAGGGTTACGGGGTCTAAAGTATGGTTATACAGAATAATACATTAATATGTGCATTATAAGTACTAATAAACAGCAAATATGCTAGTAATAATGTATACTAGTAATAGTGAAAATTGGTCCCTAAACAACAGGGTTAACGTTAACCTGGATACAGTACATTGGAACACTGGAACTACAGTGACTAGTTGGTTCGACTCTTACACAGCTCCATGTGCAGTATCTTCCGTAAGGGCACAAGAAATGCTCTCCTACACATCCATTCGTCAGCCTCTTTGACTTGAAGACAACAGTCTCCACCCACTCAAACTGAACTTCTCAGTGGAGTTTTGTTCACATTCATAGTCCGTTCATCGTCTGATGCATACTACACACCAGGACGTCTGTTGCAGAACCTCCAGAAGTACACAATGCAAAATCTATACAATCTAAGCTGCAGAAGACCTGGAGTATATAGCACATGAGTTTTCTTGTTAATGTGCCACATTTCGTATGTATTTTGGTGTGGTGTTTGGAAGGGGGTTGCGGACATCCATTGTGAAGCCTTCACAGGACACTTGAGCTGTAAACATTAACCTTCGTGAAGGGTAGAGGCCTAATGAGCTGTTTATTTGTTGCAGATACTCATAGGCATTATCTCTTGGGGGAGAGCTGGTTAGTTCCTGGCAGATGTGTGTAATTGCTGCTGTCATCACCACTGGGTTTCTGGCCTCTGATGCACTTTATGACTGAGTGCAGAACCCAGTTTGATCTTGGCAGTACAAATAGGAATGGTTTGTTTAACCTTCGGCCCTGTGTGTGTGTCTTTCGAATAATGGGAGCCAGTAGGTGCAAATGAGTCTTCCCATCTGCCATGTGCCTGTGGATCTAATCTAAAAATATATCACATACATGTTGGTAAACTGCAATTGTTTAAAACCATGTGCATTGTTGGCTTACAATTATTCAGTTAATATTATTAATTAAATTAAGAATATTAAGAATTTTCCCCATAATATAAGTTGTGGGGTAAAGTTTTTAAAGTGCTAAGGGGTAAGCTGTGCCAGGGAAATACAAGCTTTGTGTTCAAATGTCATTAATTTAAAACAGGAACTTAATAGGAATATGTTGTTGTAGATAGCACCCTAGATAACTCTCATTTTATCCTTACAAGAGACCTTTTCAGTGGAGCACGATTTGGAAAAACTGAATTCTTGTAATGATAACTTTCATGGGGCTCAGGAGTCTAAATGGATTTTGACATGAGGATAGCCAAAGGAAGAATACCAAGGGGTGTGGTTGTCCCATGGATAGGATAAACATATTAACTGATGTGGGAAGACTTGGGGTTGGCTGGTGTATTGCAATACAGGTTATTCATTAGGATGGGGAATTCATAATCCAAAATGTGTATACTAATTATGAATGCCAACAATTGGCAGTATGAATGCATACATTGCAGATTGAAACTCCTCATTTGCTAAACATATTGTATAGTTTTGTGAATACAATAGTTTTATACTTGTTATACTTGTAAACTATTTCCGCTTGTGACCCAACAATGAGACATTATTACATCTTTGTCAACATACCTCAGTTTGTGCTTATATGGACATTGTAAGCCATTCATGGAGTTTGAATGTTTATGAATCACTGGAGTTTCAGGTCGACTTTGCTTCTATTGCCTATCAATTGTCTTGAATGTTTAATTGTTGCTAATTTAATTTCATGCATTGCCAACTGTGTATGCACTCTTCTTATGTTGAATTTTGAAAGTTTCTTTAATTTATTGAGGGTTAAAATGTTGATGGTGAGTTTTTGCATTGTGTCTATTATACATATTTCATGCTACAGTTGTGCCTTAATTTCTGAAATGGTCGAATAGTGACTAAACTTCAGTGAGAGTGTGGGCCATCAGCGCATTTGTCATCTGTATACAAGAGGCCATGCAGAATTGCCGAGCGTGTCTTTGTGCGAGCCTGGAGCCTGCGTAGACTGAAGATGCTGTCATCTGTACGGAACTGAATTGGAATGCCTACTGTATGTCACATTCCTTGAAATCTAGACAGCATCATGGAAAAAGTAGAGGTAGAGAATATCTGCTCTATGTGTAATTATGTAGTGAGTGACATGCATGAGTGCGTAAGTCTTACTATTATATAAAAATCAGGGGGGGGGGGCATGTTGCAGCATTTTTGGGGACAAGGGATACCTCTTTTTCTTTCTCTCTCTGAAGATTGCAGACATTTTCTCTCCCATTCCTGGTTGCACGAATCTCATACGACATGACACTGAGACTTCTCCCAGGGTTGTGGTGTGCAGCCACCCCTGTAGTTTGCCTGAACACAAGAAAAAAGTAGTAACTAGTAATAGAGGAATCTCACAATGAGAGGACGAGCTCACCTGCTTCAGCTCACCTGGCCTGTGATCTTTCAAGTGATCATGAAGAGCTGGTTCAACACTCTGCATGACAGTGGCTCTCCAGAAGCAGGGTTGAAGACCTAGGCCTTATGGCCATAATTCTGAAAAAAGTCCTCTTTCAATATCCTGTTTGTATTATATAAATTTGTGACCTTTTCGGTTTGGGGTTATGGGGCTCGGGTTTCATTCCATCCATCTATGGGATTGGGGGTAAGGACAGAATCTTTAGAAATTTTTAAAGAAATTTTAAAACTGCATTCCCCCACTCCTCTTAAATCTATTACTTTCCATTTTGCCATAGCTGACCACACTATCTAGTAGATTAAAGTCGCAGGTCCCAGCACCCTGCTATTACTAGCGATTTTAAAAATCACTATATCCATCCCTCATGTTGGCCCATTTTTGGAATAAAATGGCAAAATTTTAATTTGCATTTGTACTCGCATTCAGATGTAGGAAAATATTCCGCACAGATGTTCATGAGATTTTGCAAAATTTTCATTTGTCAAACTTCCTTTTGTCCTTTTGTTTTCTGCCTTTGTGACTATGTGTGTTTGCACAGGCTACTGTTGCACCGATCGTACTTAGCTCCCCTGTCACTGAGCCTGTCAGCACTGGGTGTTACAATGTTTCAGCGTCATTGTGCTTGGTGGCATGGATAGTTGATTACATTGGCTTGAACTAATGTTTCTGTGATATTGTATTCATTTACATGTGCAGTCAGTTGGCACCGGCTTTAGCTTATTACATTGCTTGTCTGCAAGGGCAAATGGCTTTTTCATACGGGCAGCTGTAGCTCTGCTTTTAGTTGCCAAAATGTTATATTGTTAGTTTCTCTTTGTCACTCCCTTTTTGACTAATTAATTATTTCCACTCATTTTTTGTAGATTGGCACTCCCGTCACAAGGTATACAGTGCTTTATAATTTCTTTTGGGGGTTTAAAATTTTCCCTCTTGATTCTTTTGCTGTAGCTCCCACGCCCCACATCCATATCAAGTTTTTGACATGTACATAATCAACTCGTGTTTTGAGTATTTCTGGTAATAGTGCTAGAAACTGTTGTCTCTAAAAGCAGGAAATACTATTAAAAATACAACAGTAATGTGGTCTAAAGAGTTCCCAAAATAACCACAAGATCAAGACCATTCTTCAACAGTTGGTATTCTGAATGATTGCTAATCAATGCCTCAAATTGCAAATGATGAACAATTTAAAAACATTTCTTGCAAAAAATAAAAAATAAAAAATAAAAGTTCTAAATCTATTCAAGCCAGCTAAAGCAAGGATCATAAACTAGAATCAATTCTTAAACTCAACATTACAGATCTCAGAGTACTTTTGTCAAAGAGTTCATGGTTGGGGGGTGGGGGGTGGGGGTCACAATTACTTTTCATCATTCAGTAATGACTTGTAATATAAAAGCCACAAGCTTAGAAAGAGGCTGGTGTGACATATTGCAAAAGCTTTTAGACCATTAAGATGTCAACGAGGGTTGTTCTTCAGTGCCACCTACATGACTGCAGTTAGACTAAATAACAGGATGTAGGAAGACATTTTATTTATGTTTATCAGTCTCTCCCAGAGCATGCTAATTGCAGAAAAACAAGTGAACAAGTTGTACAGCAGTATACACTCTAGTGTACATCCTAATCATGCCCCTAGCCTATGAAAAGCTGTTCAATGCTCCACTGGCTCTCAGTTGGAGCCCAGCTGCTTTTCAATCAGCTGTGTGTCTCCTGTGGGCTCTTAGACGAGAAAGAGAAGGAGGGGAGACAAATAATAAAAACACATTCTCTGTGATTAATATGATTCTCTCTCAGCCTCAGAGCAAATGACAACTACACTCAATCAGAAAGAGACTATATTAAAATGTATTGATTCCAAACACCAGGTGAAACAAACTAAACAGGCTTTAAGTTCTGGAAAGAAATGTGAAACTACATGCATCGCTCACTGAGTGAGTGTGTTAATGCATACTGATGAGGTGCTAAGTAATTAAGGATTGGAAAACTCAGAGCACTGTTCCTCCCAAGTACCTTAAAAATATTATAATGCATAATAAAATGTTAATACAACAACAAATCAAGTTGTTGTTGTTGCTATTTTTAGCTGCGCTTAACTGGCACAGAATAAAACAGTGGTTGACTGGGGTTGAGGGTGGGGTGGATGAATAGAAAAGCTGGACATTTACTGTTGATGATTAATTTGAATGCATGAGCATTTACACTATGGCACATATTCTTAGAGTTGGTAATTGACTAACAGGGGCTCAGGTCAAGAAGCAGACAGACTGGGCAAACTGACCATCTATTAGCTGCCTTTTATCACAGAGGACAGATAAATTACAGCACATAGTGACTCTGTCACACAGATACTATAATATAGACTTTGTTTGTTCCACGAACTAGCAAAAAAAAAAAAAAAAAAACCTTCCAAACCCATTTAAAGGTAATAATTAAACTGGTGTTCATCAAATGCAAAACAGATAATACAGATAAACAAATGATAATGCTTGGCTAACTGAACATTAGATAACTTTCTTCAAAAAAAGAAAGATTGTAAACAATATAATCACAAATTAGATGCACTTTGTTTGATAGGAACCTGTCTGAAACCAGACAGTTACATTCATTTGAATGAGTCTACCCCTCAAGGCTATTATTGTAAACATGAGTCTCATCCAAAAGGTAAAGCGGGAGGCATTGCTATAGTTTATAGTAATATTTTCAGTTTTATTCAGAGGTCTGGTTTCAATTGATGGTGCTTTATACGACATTATATAGTATACAGTGCCTAGCGAAAATATCCACAAAATATCCACTTATGGAAAATATCCATAACCCGCAGGACCTCCTTTAGCCCACAAAACAGCGGCAATACGGCAAGGCATTTATTAGTATATTGCTGGGTGGTGGTGATATAGCACAAACCTGCTTTTCCAAAATTAACCATAAATATTCGACTGGGTGTATTTGGAGGCCAAGGCAATAACAGAAAGGCATCAACAGTGCATCCAGGTGGTATAGCCTCTGTTGGTAATCAGCATATCCACACTCAGCCGTCAACGTGATGCACCAGGAATGATCGTGGGCCCATTTCATGCGCTGTTGGCGATGGCATGCAATTAACTTGGGGACCAGGCTGGGTGTTGACTGCACAGGCCCATACGCATACTGTGTGCCCTGATCACCACTGTTGTAGCTGCTTGTGATTTGTCACACTGTGGCCCTGCGGTCGCTGTGAACAATGCAGTACAGTCTAAATAAAATAATAAATAACAATAAATAAAATCTATATAAAAACAACAACAAAAATATTGCACAGACTAAGAATAAAATTCCAATTCAAAGTTCTGGCTAATTTAATCTCAGCTTATTTTTCAAAAGAAGAAGAAAAATTGAATGTTTGAGATGACAGACCAAACTACAGTTCCCTTTCAGTCAGTCACATGCGACGTCACATTCGAGTGTAAACTAACTGAGCCAATGCATATTGGCGTCTGAGATTTGTATCTGACACTATGCCCCGTAGATGCGGAATGTAAGGTCTATTTTTGGTTCTGTTTCATGTTCTTGTTTCATGTCTTTTATTTTGAAGTTTAGTTATGGTTCCTGTTTGTGTTTTGCTTCCCTTTCCCTCTTGTCTCCTTGCTATTGGTTCCTCTGGTCAATGTGTCATGTTCTGATTAGTTGTATTAGTCGTGTGTCTTGTTTCCCATTGGTTTGTTCATGTCATGTGACCCTCCTTGTTTGTTATAAGTAGCCATGTCGTTGTCTTGTTCCTTGTCGTGTATTGAATGTATTTATCCTGCCGTCGGTGAGTGTTTATTTATAGTCAGTCTAGTCTGGTAAAGTCAAGTCAAGTCTTCGTTTGTTTGTATTTTGGTTTGCACTTTGTTTAATAAAATCTGCACTTGGATTCTCACTACGCTCGCCTTCAGTGGACTGCTCATTACACGGAAGCGGGTGCAACACACATTCAGCTGTTCTATTGTTCTGCACTGCCTATCGTTCGAAGAGGATTCTGAATGAGTGTACGAGTACTCTGGGAAGAGGCTTCTTCAGCTGGTGTTGGTGTGACGGTGCTGCTGTGGTAATTTACCTGTACACTTCAGCACAAAAAAGAGCTAATTTCACTAAAAAACCAAACACGGGTGTGACTTTGCAGCTTTGACGTTGCCTCTTCTATCACCAGCGGGCAGTTCGAGGATGCTCAAAGGCAGGACAGTGGCCCCACTGAAACAATTTCTGAGGCTCCTGGGGCATATGGCATCCGCAGCCACAGTAACGCCACTCGGACTGCTTCATAGGCCACTTCAGCACTGACTTTATTCAGAGTCCCGAGATGGGAGTGGCAATGCGGCACACATTGATTGATGATCACTCTAGCCTGTCGCCAAGCTTTCAGCCTGTGGTTGGTCCCTGCATTTCTGGTCAGGCGTTCCCCTATACAGGTGTCCAGGCATGCTGTTGTATTCACGGAAACCTCCACTACAGGCTGGGGTGCCACTTACAACGGGCATGCAGTTTTGGGGATTTGGACAGGCCCCCATCTGTATTGGAATATCAGTTGCCTCGAGTTGTTTACAGTACGTCTTGCGCTGTGCCACTTCAAAATGCTGCTACGAGGCAAGCACGTTCTAGTCCATATGGACAACACTGCGACCATTGTGTACATCACCCATCAGGGTGTTCTACGCTCCCATCAAAACTCGCCCACCATCTTCTCTTATGGAGTCAGAAGCATTTGAGTTTGCTTCGTGACATTTATATTCCGGGCCTGCTCAATTGTGCATCCGACAAGCTCTCATGACAGCATGCGCTTCCGGGAGAATGGAGACTCCATCCCCGGGGAGTCCAGCTGATATGGAGACACTTTGGAGCCGCACAGGTAGACCTGTTTTGCCCTCCAGACATGTCCCATTGCCAGCTCTTCTATTCCCTGACCGGGGGAACCCTCAGCATGGATGCACTGTCACACAGCTGGTCCCAGGGCCTATGCAAATATGCGTTTTCCCCCAGTGAGCCTACTTGCACAGACACTGTGCAAAGTCAGGGATGATAAGGAGCAGGTCCTGCTAGTTGCACCTTACTGGCCCAACCAGACCTGGTTCCCAGAACTGAGGTTACTCGCAAAAGCACCTCCCTGGCGTATTCCTTTGAGGAAAGATATACTTTCTCAGAGATGTGGTACCCTCTGGCATCCACGTCCAGATCTGTGGAACCTCCACGTGTGGTCCCTAGACAGGACGTGGAGGTCCTAGGTGATCTACCCCTGGCAGTGGTAGACACCATCACTTTGGCAAGAGCCTCTACGAGGCTCATCTCACCGTGAAGACCCCGGACATACCCGAGCATAGCTGTGCTTTCATTCTTCCAGGAGGGGCTGGAGCGAAGGCTATCTCCCTCCAATGTAAAAGTGCATGTTGCCGCAATTGCCATACATCATGATCCTATAAGATCTTGTATATAAGCCTGTTGGTTGACCCCTGTCCTAGGCTAGGTGTCCATATGTTGTGATCCCCATGGTGATCCCATTTGTGTATTCTTCCATGATATGGTTCCCCTCTTGATGAGCCTGTGTCCTTCCCTCGGCAGACTCTACTTTGCCATCCCTGCCAGTGTTGACTTCCTCTTAACTGGGCCAGTGCCACCCCAGAGACATTCTGCATGTTGTACTGCCCTTATCGCCCTGCGGGCGGGATATGGATTCTGCAGCGTCCCTGGAAAGGCATGCTTTCCCAGTGTTATCAGTCTTACAGTCTTACTGTGTGGGTCAAGAGGAACAACAGTAATAGACTCTCTCCAAGTATGCCCTGTCCTATCTTCTGCCCCAGTTGCCGCAGGGGGATAAGGTGGCTTACTAGGGGCGCTGGAAGGGGCAGTAATAGTGGCACTTTGTTAGGGATCCCAATTTGTTGGTACGTTCCAACGTGACATCCAACATGTCCAACTGAAAGGGAACATCTCAGTTACGTATGTAACTCCCATTCCCCGTAGGAGGGAATGGAGACATCACGTCCCATTGCCACCGTGGGGTGCCGGGTCACCGGTTCGGCTTCTCAGAGAAAACCTGAATGTGTGTTGTACCCACTTCTGCATTTATACCCGCCATGTGGGGTGGAGCGCGATATGCAAATCTCGCATGCCAATATGCAATATGGCTCGTTTAGTTTACACTCAAAGATGATAGGGCTCTCAGGCGAGATCCTAATTCATCGGCACATTCCAACGTGACATCTCCATTCCCTCCTTCAGGGAACAGGGGTTACATATGTAACTGAGACATTCTCATCATTCTCTGTGGAACCACAACAATGATAAAATACTCATATAAAGTGCAATTACACATACGTATGTGACCCTGGACCAAAAAAACAGTCATAAGGGTCAATTTTTTGAAACTGAAATTTATGCATCATCTGAAAGCTGAATAAATATGCTTTGAATATGCTTTTAAATATGCTATAGGACAATATTTGGCTGAGATACAACTATTTGAAAATCTGGAATCTGAGGGAGCAAAACATCAAAACATTGAGAAAATCACCTTTATAGTTGTCCAAATGAAGTTCATAGCAATGCATATTATTAATCAAAAACTAAGTTTTGATATATTTAATATAAATTTTATTATATATATATATATATATATATATATATAATTTTTTTTTGGGGGGGGGGTTAAACAGTTTTTTTTTTTTTTTTTACAAAAATTCATGGCATTCACCTACTAGAAAAGAGACTCAGTGAATTGAGGATAAATGTTGTACAGTGATAGATAGTACACAGTTCACCTTTAGTTCTAGAAAAAATAAAAAAAACTTCAAAAGATTGAGAACAAACAATTAAGTCTTGAGTACTGCATAAATATTAGTGCTCTGTTGTTAGGTAGGCTATATACTTAAGGTATGACACTGAGAAAAAATATAAATTCATTAATCCTTTTTTATTGAATTAAGGTTTTATTGGGCATCAGATATTTGTCCCTGAGACAACTTTGTCTAAGTGTTATGCAATAGCTGTAGTCAAGGCTGTATTTTTAACTGATGGTAATTCAATACAGGCAAAGCACCAACCACTGCTTGATGCTTGTGCGATGTGTTCCCATAGAGTGAACACCCACGCTCACATTTCTCTTACTCAAGCAACACACACACACACGCTTGCTGTCTCCGGCCCACATCGCCATCTCTGTGGGGCGGCCATCACGCGCTTTCTTCCAGAATTAATAAGGCCACTCTTGGCTCCGTTTATCTGTGTGATTATAATGTTCCCTTTGAATGCCATTAGTGTCAGCTTCCAGCCAGCTTTGACCAGACCAAAGCTCAAAAAACACACCTATTGAGATCCCAACACATTCAGATCTCTGCAGGAAGCAGTCAACACATTTCCCACCATATGGAATCACAGAAAACATTTTCAGGTTGTTTCAAAACAGCATTTATTGGCATATTGACTGAAAGTCAGGTGCATATTAGTAATTAGAAATGTACTAGAAATGTAGATTTCCGTCCATCCATCCATATACTTGTGCTCTTATTATTTCAGTTATTTTCCCTTTAATGTAAATAATCACGTGCAAACAATATACTTGCTCTTGTGAATTTATTTTGATGATGAATTTGTAAGTAAATGTAATTAACATCATGATGTTGATATGCTATACTATAAAACTCTCATGACAAACATGTTTTCTAATATCTTCAATTGTTGTGTATACCGAGCTGCAGCGGACACATTTGTAAACGACTTCACTTGGACCCATTGTGCAAGCTGTCTCTTTAATACCGCTTGGTTTATACACGTCGCTGCTGATTGGGTTGACATTTTTTGACACACCCACCAAACAAGAGAAAAAATCTTAAACACCGTTGCACACTGTTTCCAGAAAACATGTCGTTCAATCTGGAAACCGTAGCAAAACCGTTGGGCATTGGTCTGAGCTTGAACGTGCCCCTGTAGTCAGTTGTTCACATCTGGCATAGAAGTATTAGTATTATTTAATATTATTGTGTTAATTATTAAAATACATTTGAATGATTACTGTTGTAGTTGATTATTAAATATATTTACAGAAATTTTGTAATAAACAAAAATAAAGAATTATATGAAATATATTAGGCATTGGTCTCAAACACAATTCCTGGAGGGCCACAGCTCTGCACAGCTTTGCTCCAGCCCTAATCAAACACACCTGTTTCAGCTAATCAAGCTCTTCAGGATCACTAGAAACTTCCAAGCAGGTAAGAGTTGGAGCTGGTTGGAGCTAAACTCTGCAGAGCAGTGGCACTCCAAGAGCTGAGTTTGAGACCACTGATATAAGGTATATTTGATATATTTTAACGCTGAAGGGAACAAAATTGCATCTAAAATGGACTTTTCATGTGGTTTAAACTGATTTCTGGTTTCACCCTGTTCAAACAAAAAAACAGCATATGCTGATTAGGTATGTTTTGAAGAATGGCTGCTGTTTTCAGCTGGTTTAAGCTGGTCCTTAACTGGTCATGAGTTGGTTTGAGCTGGTCCTTAGCTGTTCGTGTGCTGGTTTAAGCAGGTCCTTAGCTGGTCATGTGCTGGTCCTAAGCAACTAGCTCCTGCTCAGGACCAGCACTTGACCAGCTTAAACTAGCTCATGACCAGCTAAGGACCAGCTCAAACCAGCAGTCATGCTTCAAAACATACCTAGCCAGCATATGCTGTTTTTTTTTTTCAACAGGGCAGCCTTGTCCTCATTTGATTTTACTCAAACACTGACACCAATAATTTCATCATTGTTACAGATACAGATAAAAAATACTGACTTTGCAGAATAACATACTGAAAACCATAAAACACTGTAGCAACTACCCACAGCTCTCTAGCATTGTAGAGGTGAGTTTTGCACGGTCAAGCATCACTCACATTTTCTTCAGAAAATATTCTCTGTTCATATTTTTTATTTTTACCCGGAGGAGTATGTATTTTATTGTAACCGCAATCAACACATGCTGTTTAGTTGCCAAAACATCTTGCACCACTGAGAGAAATGTTAATCTTGTTGAGCACATATTTGCTCTGTAAAAAAAAAAAAAAAAAAAAAGCGCTCTCAACCAATCTGTGAAGATAAGTTTTTATGGATATTTGAATTACATGTACAAAGATGTTGTGCAAGAAGTGTTATATGCCAGAGAGCGCAATGACGTTAACAATGCAGCATCCAGCAGAGAGAAGCAAACGATTGCGTCAGTTCAAACGGAGAAAGCAAAATATTCTTCCAAGGGATGGGAAAGTGGCACTTCAATGCAATCATCCCCAACTGTCTGCCAGCCGGTGCACAACTCAGAGAAATGGGCAATGAAACAGTAGATATAAAACGGATCTATAAAGGTGAATTATAATGCACTCTTTCAGGCTTGAGCTGCTGTAGTTTGCAGCAAAGAGTCATGGGCTGTCCTGCTGTGTAAATGCTTCTGTGGTGATCAATTAGAAGATGTGATGCCTGTTGTGTTGTTGTCACATCATCCATCACACAGCTTGCAAGACACGGATGACAGACAAACGCTAACAAGATGAACGAGCGGATCTCCATTTGGCATTTATCAGAGATGTGCGCCTCTAGCTGTGTGCCCTCCTGTGTCTGAAGCAGATGCTAATATGTTTGCCCTGTGATGTGATTAAACCATAAATCTCACACTTCAAACACTATTTATATGATGGGGTTTAAAGTTCAGTGTGCAGTTTGATGTCACTTTGATGAAACACTGTTCAACATCACAGTTTAGAAATCTTGAACACTCTTGAACACTCAATGTACTTATATGCTTCAATAGTACATTTTATCCAATTATATGAATATAGTTCATTTTATATATATATATATATATATATATATATATATATATATATATATATATATAATAGGTCTCTATTTAATTTTGTGAACAATCTTTTCTCTGTAGTATCAAATACCACATTCCAAAAACTGTGTAGTTTAGGGAAAGTCCAAAATATACTGTAGGTGTGTGATTGGCCAAAGCCTTTCCACAGTCTCTCCAGCAATGAGCCATTTGGTTGAGGTTCATCATGGAGACCACTGCTGCTGTTCTAAAGAATCAGACTGAGCATTTCTGGCTGGATTCCTTCCATTTAACTGAACTTGTGACTTTATGCAAGTCAATGAAAATATTTCTCCAAGCTTCCTCATTTATTTCCTTAAGCTCATTTTCCTGTTTGTGCCCAGCATATTCAATTTGATATTTTTTCATGTGAGACAAGGCCTGGTGTACAGTAGATACCAGTTTACCTGTAAACTCCTTAAGGAGAATTGTTTTAAAATATTGTTCTATTGGTGATAATTGTTTAGATTTAGAATTCCTTTTGAATTTGGTTGTTTGAAAAGAAAATTTCTTAATGGAAGATATCGGTGACGGTCGGCTCCTGGTAAACCAAACTCTAGTACCATCTGTTTTCAATCTATTACCAGCAAGAAGCTGATGAATAAAATGTACATTATACAGTTCTTTAAGTATGACATGTCTGACAGGGCAGCGTCTCCAGTTTTGTTGCACTTCTGTCCATGCTAAAAGAGTAGTCATTGTCCGTCTCTCTAAACTGCTATTCCAGCTCTTTTCTTCACAAAAGGTGATAGCTGACAATGGCACACAAGAGCACTTTGTCTTCTCTATTTCTAACCATATTGTATCAGACCTATCTGATACCCACACTGTCATGGCTCTCAGTTGACATGCTAACCAGTAACATCTATAATTTTGAAGAGCCCATCCTACCTGCAATTTTTTTTTTTTAAATTTTTTTTTTTTTATGTAGCTGCAGAACTTTGTATCTCATTCTGGGACGTCTTCCCTGCCAGATAAATCTGGAAGTTAATCTGTCCAACAGTGAAAACATGGACCTTGGAGGTGTGAGGGGTGATACCTGGAATAGAAACAGCAATCTGGGAAGGAGATTCATTCTTCTAGCCATAGAGAGGGGCAGCATGACCTGTCCAAATCACTTAATGTAGTTGGCCTCATATACAGTAGCTTATCTAAATTTGGGGGAATTTTTGTTCCCAAGTGCAATATACCTTATTTTGGCCATCTAAAATTAAAAGATACTTTAATGTGAGGGGAAATGTGTGCATTTAGAACTAGTGCTTCAGATTTATTCACATTGATTTTGTATCCAGATAACTTTCCATATTGTTCAATTTCCTCCATTAATATCGGGACTGAGCTTAGCGGATCTGAAACATGCTCTGAAACATATCATTCTGACTATATTCTGTGGGCCTGTATAAAACATTTCATGTTCCACTTCATGAATTTAGGGCCAAATCCAAATTTCACCTGTTTCTGTAATATGGGCATATGTTCTTTCTAATAAAGGACTTACATTGTCACTAAATGCTTAATAAAACTCATTTGTATACCAATCTATCCCGGGCCTCTTATTTTTCTTACGTTTTTTGAATGGCTCATGTTATTTCTTCCATTGTTATGGGGTTCTCAATTACCTTCTGTAACGCATGGTCAAAAGACAAGAAAATCCAAGTGCAGTAGTAAAGATTTATTTAAATAAAAACAAAGAAAAGCCAGGCATGGCAAGAAACAGGGCAGACTTGGCAAGAAACAAGGCAAATGACATGGGCACACATGACAGCCATTAAGGACAACATCAGACAAAGAGCCAGGCAAACACAGGGTATTAAATGCACAGGTTAAGAAGCTAATAAGGGGGGGGGAGGAATAAAGGAATCACCATGACAACTAACAAGGGTAACCATGGGAAGTAACAAGCCAGGCAAAGGAACAAGTGCAAAACACGGAGAGAACATAAAAACAAAGGGAACAGAAAGTGCACTTCAACATAAAAGTCCTTGAACACATAACGGGGTAGAACAAGACATTAATCGTGACATGCATCCCCCCCTTAAGGAACGGCTTCCAGACGCTCCTCAATTGGTCATAGAAGTCCAGGAGGGAGACAAAGTGGAGGCGGAACAGGGGGAGAGACGGAGGGCCAGGTCCATGGAGCTGTGGAGGAACTGGACCATAGACCATTGGCAGGTCTAGACTGTGGAGTAGAGGGCCATGGTACAGTCGTGGACCTGGAGCCGACATAGTAGGAAGCCATGGCGGAGCTGGCAGAGAAGGAAGTCAGGGTGGTGCCTGCAGAACAGGAAGCAGGAACATGGTGGAGCAGAGACATGGACTGGCCACTTGACTGTGACAGAACAGGCAGAGAGTTCTTGAACAACCTCCATAGCTGCAACAGAGCATACTGAGAGTTCAGAAGTTGGCACCACCTCTGGAGGTTCTGCAGCATATGCCACCACCTCTGGATGCACTGGAGCAGACTCAAGGACTTGAGCAAGCTCTGGAGCGAATTCATGAACTGGAGCAGGCTCTGGAGTAGATTCATGGACAAGAGACAGGAGAGGCCTCTGGAGGGCAGTATGCAGCCCACACACTCAAAATGGCGAGCGTCATCATGGGCAGTGCAGTAGATAGTGGGATGCCTGCCGGACTTGAGAGTGTTGAGACCACTGGGATGCCAGCTGCTCGTACTGACATCAGTGGTGGGTCCATCACACTGGAAATCAGTCTTGTCTGTCCTGGACCAAGCTCTGCATCCGCTCTGTCTCCGCCTTGGGCTCCACCACCACCTGCTCCGCCGCCGTCGGTCGGCCCCCTGAAGTACCCTTTGCCATCCCGTCACCATCCCACATCCACTCCTCTATCCTCCTGCTAAGTCCCCTCCGTCCCTCCCCTTTTGGTGTTCCATTTTGGCGCAAGGTTGCGCCTGGCCGGAGAGGGGAGTACTGTCAGAGTTATGTTCTGTTCCTCTTAGTTATCATTGACTTTGAGTTTGTTTTCCCCACGTGTTCTCTGATCTAGTTTCTGTCTCCCCTTGATTGTGTCATTATGTTCAGGTGTGTCTTGTCAATTATCTTTATGTGCCAGGGTATTTAGTTCCTGTCTGTTCAGTGTGTCTTGATCCGGTCTACTACATCCA
>JAFVLL020000692.1:0-17352 GCA_021397915.2 Tor tambroides
CCACAAAACCAGTCATAAGGGTCAATTTTTCAAAATTGAGATTTATACATCATCTGAATAAATAAGCTTTCCATTGATGTATGGTTTGTTATGATTGGACAATATTTGGCCGAGATGCAACTATTTGATAATCTGGAACCTGAGGGTGCAAAAAAATCAAAATACTGAGAAAATCACCTTAAAGTTGTCCAAATGAAGTTCTTAGCAATGCATATTGCTAATGAAAAATTAAGTTTAGATATATTTACAGTAAGAAATGTACAAAATATCTTCATGGAACATGATCTTTACTTAATATCCTAATGATTTTTGGCATGAAAGAAAAATCAATAATTTTGACCCATACAATGTATTTTTGGCTATTGCTACAAATATACCCCAGCGACTTAAGACTGGTTTTGTGGTCCAGGGTCACATATCTCTTATATTCGAAATATGGGACATGAAGAGAAATAAAAAAAGACAGTAAAATAAAATTTACTGAATGCTTTGCTTATATTTTATGTTATTATGTAATTATGTATATAGAACAGTAGCAGAATAGTAGAAAACATTACGGAAGAGTTTTAATATTCACATTTATTAAACTACTTGCATATCTTAGATTTTTTTAGAAGATTTTTCTGAGATTTCCCCAGATTTGTTATGGTGTCAGGACTAGATTTGCTTCATCTTACTTTACTAGTCAAGCATGTTCTATTTTGTTAATAAGTGATTGTCAATATATGCGATTATATTTTGCCTCGTATGATTCATCAGATCACTGTCACCAACCAACCAAAGCATTCAGCAATAAAACCTATTTAGTTTTCATTTGTCAATTGTAATATGATTGTACTTCGTAAACCTAGATATTCTGGCTAAACATTGACTAAATATTATGAAAGAGTTCAGAAGTTCAGTTTTTGTTAGTAAAGCAAGAATAAAGCCTCATTTTGTAGAGGCTAAATCTTCACATGGACATCTGGCTACTCTCTGAATATCATCTCAAAATTACATCTTCATCTGGTCCAGACCTCTTCCTCTTAGCCTCTGAAATTAGTTGCCTCAACATCAGAGCTCTCCGCTAAAAACACAACTTCAGCCTCACATATATAAAGCTAAAATTGGGTCGCTGCTGACATCGAGCCGAAGCTGCGAGAGGAAGAGTTTTAATGTGAGAATCATTGGTCTCTGAAATGCTTAGAGGGTGACATCAGGTGAAGGGTACATTTGTTGCTTCTTTTGCTTTATTTATATAGCGTTTGTAATAATGAAAATGGTCCCAAAGCAGCTTTACGGGTGCTGAGACTAAATCCCCAGTGAGGAAGCCCAAGGTGTTTGTGATAATGAAAAACTCTCTAAGTAAGGACGGAGATTGGCTACAAGGTGAACGTGTCAGTCTACGGTCGCTCAAGAAGAAAAACTTCATCTCTCATAAATCCAAGGTCTCTATTTTATAATCTTTTTGTTATTTGTCCAAGAAACTACAGTGCCGCTGATGGTTTCTGGACAATTAAGACATATTTAAATCTATTTTTCTGTCAGTTTACAGTTGTCTGCGTATACATACACTATCGGTCATACATTTAGAATAATTGAGATTTTTTAATGTTTTTGAAATAATGACTTCTGAAGGATCATGTGACACTCAAAACTGGAGTAATGATGCTGAAAATTCAGCTTTACATCACAGGAATAAATTACATTTTAAAATATATTCAAATAGAAAACAGCTTTAATTGTAAAAATATTTTACAATATTACCATTTGTATTTGTATATTATTTTTGATCATATAAATAAAAAGGTTTTAGACAATTAAGACACATTTAAATCTAATCTCTTGTCAGTTTACAGTTGTCCACGTGTATACACTATTGGTCATAAATTTGAAATAATTAAATTTTTTTAATGTTTTTGAAAGTCTCACCAAGGCTGCATTTATTTGATTAAAAATACCAAAAAATGTAATATTTTGACAATTATTTCATTTTAAAAGAAATGAAAGAATTTTTCGTTTTTCATTTTTTAAATACTTGAAAGTGTAAGAAAATAAATATTTTTAATCAGCAAGGACACATTAAACTGATCAAAGAAGACAGAAAAAAATTCTATGTCAAATAAATCTGTTCTTTTGAACACTTCCTTTTGAAAAATATTTCTTGTGCAGCAAATGAGCATATTAGAATAATTTCTGAAGGATCATGTACACTGAAGACTGGAGTAATGATGCTGAAAATTCAGCATTTTGCCACAGGAATATATTAAAATAGAAAACAGCATTTTAATTTTTTTTTATAATATTTCACAATTTTACCATTTGTATTTGCATTATATTTTTAAATGCAGCCTTATTAAAAAAAAACAAAACAAAAAAAACAATGAATGTATTGCTTTAGAGAACAAAACTCAAATCAAACCAAGGCCGCTTGTTTGCGGCACTGCAGTGCAAAAACCTCGTGGTTGAGCCTTGAGAACCCACCAGGAGTCTTGAGTAAGTAATTGTAATTCTTGTGAGCACAAACATGCCTCCTTTTTGTGTAAATTAGGCTTATTATAGATTTATTCACAAAACACAGTGCTATTTGCTTGGTGCAATTAACATCTCATTATTAGGAAGGCAGGGGGTAAAATGACTTCCATTGAAAAGAGATGTTTGTTTAAATTTTCTATTGATCATGGCAGTTATTCATCAAATGATGATCAAATGATGGCGAACAGTGTTATGAACAGGCATATATCCAGACGTGAGATATAGTGTGCACACTTGCAGCATTTTAAAGAGCTGATTTGGGTGATCGCAGTGGTGCTGGATTGTGTGCTCTGCTGCATCCTTTGTAGTCTAGCGCTGCAAGATGGGGAATTGTGCCGTGAAATTGCATTCAGCACTAATTTTGTGGGCGCGTGTGCGCCGTTACCTGATTTGTGTAATTCCTTTAGTGAATCGGGCACAAAAACAACGCAGACAGCACATGCAAATTAACAGAACAATCAATGGGAACAATTCATTCTTACTGAATTCACCCATTGTCTCAGTTCACTAGTGCACTGGACAAGGAGTGAGCCATTTCTAGAGCTGTCCAGTGCACTGAAATGCTCATTCCTAGAAATTCCTTGAATGCACCTTAAAAAAAAAAAAAAAAAAAAGTGACCATAAGTCGCTTCAATGTTAACTTACTGGAAGTGTTGCCATGTTTATATGAGTTTTTCATTCATTCATTCATTTGTTCATTTATTTGTTTATTTATGTTTTAGGGGGGGTTGTTTTTTTGTTTGTTTGTTTTGTATTTATTTATTTATTTGTACATAATATTAATATTTATTTTACAATTTTTTATTAGATAGATAGATAGATAGATAGGTAGATTTAAAGTTTATTTATAATTTATAAAGTACTTTTAATGTAATGTGTTTTATTTTTAAATGCAAATTAAAAAGGTTAAATGTAAATTCAATTTTATTTTTATTTTTTTCAATTAATGAAAAAAATAATTTTAGTGTTTTAACAATTTTAAAGTTTAAACATTGCTATTTATTAATTTATCGTATGTGTGACATGAGAAAATGTACAAAAACCATTTGACTCAAAATAGAATATAATGAGAATTGTATTAAATTGGAAAAAAACTTGACTCCAGAGTCTTTTAAAAAAAAATAAATAAAAAAACACTCAGAAAAGAGAAATAAAAAGGGGTGAAGATACTAATTTGCATATGTCATTTGGTGTGATGTTTTGTTATTTAATTTAATTCAATGAAATTCATAGGTCTTTGATTAAGGCACATTTATTCTAAATTTTGGAGGCACTGTGCATGAGCACTGTACAGGAAAAAAAAATGCACACTTGATAAATGGAGGCTCAAACCATTTCTGAGTGAGTTTACATAGAGAATGTAATTGTTCCTGGCCCACAGGAATGTGCTGTCCCAGCATTCCTCGCTGCAGCTGTGCGGTTGCATCACTCTCCTGAATGATGCGCTGTGCTTTGAACCTGACTCCATTCAGCGAGCCACACTGTGTCCTGTCAAATGTGAGAGGGATTTGGAGCTCAAAGCGGCCGCTGAAGCGGAGCACAATGAAGGATCCAGACAGGAGCTCTGTGAGAGCATCTTGCTGGCGAAGACGCTGCAGTGTTTGAAAGATTAACAAGAAAAGCTCTATGTGAATATGAGTATGCCCTCAAAATGTGAACGAAAGTTAAAGGTGCCATATGTAATAATGCATAAAAATACCATAATATAGTTACAGATATTTAGGAAACCTGCTAAGTTAACATATTCGTATCTTCAAAATATAATGCTACAGCAGTAATTCTGCTTTGAAATGTGCGTTCCGTGTCGGAGTGTCTGTTTTGGTCTGTATAACTCCTCCCACTGCCAGTTTACCAACCCAATGTCACTGCAATTCGTACATATTTTACGAGGTGGATAATTCGTATGACCTCACTCTTACAAATTTGTATGATTTTTGCTAAATCAACATATTTTACAAGTTGCGCAATTCCTATGAATTTGTACGATTGACCTACACCTAACCCCTCCCCTAAACCAACCCATCACTGGGATCTAGACAAATTGTACAAAATCGTACGAGTGAGGTCGCACGAATTCATACGAATCAGCCACCTCGTAAAATACAGTCAGACCAAAAATTATTCAAACACCAGATATAATTTTTGATATATATATATATTTTTTTACTTGTGGGTGCAGGACACTGTAGTTCATTTACATAAGTGAGGATAGCAAAATAAAGTAAACTGTGACATATTATACCCAAAAATTCTTCATACAGTGGACTACCAGTAAAACTGATAAAAATTTGGCACCAAAAATTTGATTTGAGACTTTGACCCGACCATGTTTTACCATGTCTATCTGACATTATCAAGATGATTTTTTTCTCACACAGTTTAACTCTTGAGTTCTTGTTATATTTTATTACCATTTTCTAAGCTATAGCGAATACACTGTGATAATGTGAGAAATGTTGACGATGTCTGAATTTAAAATAAATTTTGGTTTGACTGTACATACGAATTGGTCGTGAGATAGTGTTGAATTTACCCAGTAGAATTTCAACTCCCTGGGTTGCCAGTTAGCAGAAAACACAGCCATGGAAGTGAACAAATGAACTGGGACAGAGATTATGAATCCTACCCAACCTAAAAAGCCTTGGCGTCGATTTAAAAATCTCTGTGAGCAAAGGCATAATAAAACACGGATAAATCAAAATTACGCTATATTGATGTGCGCATGCCCAGTAGCCACAGCTGTATCCCTTCAAGCCTTAACCACAAATCAGACAGGAGAGTAGATTAACCTTGGTGGACTTGGTGTGTTCCGCGGTTGAAATAAAATACGTTTTGATGTTCATTCATGTTTATTTCATGCTTCAAGTAAATATGAAAAGACGATCGGTTCACGTGCCACTTTAACTGAGGCAATACAGTGATCTGTCATTAAAGAGCCACAAAACAGTATTTATTGTTTGAATTTCTTTAAAAATGCCAAAATTTGAAAGCTGAGAATCCTGAGACCTTATTTCATACCAGAACTGTCTTGTTGCCAGTTTCCTCTTTGTTCCATGATGCATTTTTCACTGCGTAAGAACATGATGTGTAGTGTGAGAGCAGCATTGTTTGTCGGAGATAGTAACAAAGGAGGGTGGAGTCAATTGCGCTTGTTCCTGTTGCATATCCTCAATCTGGCAACCTGCCTGGGAAAGAATATTTTAAATTTGGACTGCAATACCGATTTCAACCGCTAGCTGTCAATATTACATACCGCACCTCTAAACATATCCCTCCAAAACAGTAACTGTAATTGAGCTAAATATTTAACAACCTCACTGTGTCACAAGTCAATATGAACCTTCCTCTTCTTGAGAGCTAGGACACGAGCGCTTCGTTTTTTTATTCCCTTTGCCGCCCTCCACCCCCCGGCCACTCATCTAAGGCTGCTATTAGCTAATCCCCCTAAATCCTGTTTAATGGAACTGTGCCGTTAACAGCTATTTGGGACTAATTTACTGGTTCCCAGATCGCTTGGCACCTTCAAAGCAGTTCCAGTGGTACTAGCGCCGTACCCCAAGTGCCCCCAACGCCCCCGGTGCTTGTTTCCCACATCATCCTTCCCCCCCAGTGTCCCTTCGTGGCCTTTCGCTCCTGTTGGACATGCTTTCTCCGTGCAAGGCTGTTTTTAAAAGCTTATAGCCAGCCAAGGTCAGAAATCTGGAGCGACTCCAAGAGTTTTCTACCATCCCAGTCACAGAGAGACTTTTCTCTTCTTCTTCTTTTTTTGCCCCAAGGCAAATATTCCAAAATTACCCTCTACCACAAGCAACTTGCTGAGTCAAATGCACTAAATGGACGAATAGACGTCTACCTGTGTGCATGTTCGCACAATGCCTTGTTTCTGTGTTTCTTTTACCTACCAGGTTGTTTTGTGGTTAGATCTGCATTGCGTAGAACGGTTAGTACGTCTGAATTGAATAAAATCAGTCTAATGCTCGGTCTCAGGAGTGATTTGAAGTTGTTGTGCTCGAGTGTGTATTTAGCTTGACTCTGTGGGAATTGTTGTTATGGCTGCCTTGTTTTTGCCACCAGGTTCACTTGGCGACAATGTTTTTTCTGTTCCTAATTAAGGAGTGAATGCAGTACAAAAACACATTGAACTTCATCATCATCAATTAAGTCTGCCTTTAATGCTTATGTTCTTGTGGATGAGTCATATTAAGAGATACAATAACCTTTAAAGACGTTAAAGACAATGTCAACAGAACTTGCAACCAGTTTTAGTTCTATAGTGTGAGGCATTTCTGAATGAAAATGGAAATTTAACCACAAAAAATGTAGGGTAGGAACTTTTCCGCCCTCATGCAGAACTCAAAAATTATGTGGATCGCTATTGAAATGAATGGATTTTGCCAATTAAATTTTGCAGAGCGACAGTAAATGTGACCTTAGTGAAGAGAAGAGAAAGTTGTTTACTTCATTATGAAGACAGGCATTGGGCCTCATTCATTAATAATTTCATATTTTCTGTTCCTAATTAAGGAATGCAGTACAAAAACACAATGAACTTTGTCATCATCAATCATGTCTGCTTTAATGCTTGTATTGTTATGTTCATATTAGAGGATGCAACAACCTTTGTAGACATTGAAGCCAATGTCAAACAGAACTTGCATCCTTGATTTTATTCATCAGGAATTGATTAGATGATGAAACGTGGTCTCTATATAACAGATGGTTGTAGGGGCTGAAAAATAAAGTCACATGAGCAAAATATCAGTGAAATTTCGTGAACAAAAAGCGTATGTTATCAATTGTAAAATTGTGTAGTGACTTTTAAAGCACAAAAGTCAGTTTTAAACCAAGCAGCTTTGAATAACTTGAACATGAGCTAAATCTGTACGAAGAACTTACATGAAACTCCAAATTGCACAGACTCCTCATTGAAATGACTGGATTTCGCTTGAAATTCTGCTGAGCGACGGTACATGTGACCTTGGTGACATCAGCCAGAAAGGAGAGTTGTTTCAGAGTCAGAGTATTATATTATGAAGACAGACATTTGACCTTTTTCATTTATAATTTCATACTTTTTGCACAAAATATGTGTTCTCATGCTAAATTCCTTATGTTTATGAATCCAAATTATTCTAAATGAGGAAATCTTTAGGTAATTTTACTAATTTGAATAAAAATGTGACCAAACCTTTTCCATATAAACATTTCCATATGCACTGCATTTGAAAACGTTTGTACACAGATTTTATACATGAATGAGACTGATATATATATATATATATATATTTCTCCCACAAATGAATGAGCACAGCTAAATAAGTTCCGTTTTAATTTTAAGTTGACTCCAAGTTATTTCTGGAGCTATTTCCCATCAGAAGAGTTTAAGGTAATTTCTTGGTGGAATTTCACCATGCACATTCTTTCTTGTTCTCCTTTCCACTTTAACCAATCCTCTATTGATTTTAAATGATGTGTAGTCTGAGTTTTCTCTTTTGACTCAGGATCGATCCTTCATCCGAAGCATTAATGGCTCTGTAGAGCACTGCTGTTTGCTGTTCCTGTCTTTGTGTGATCCAGACAGGATACACGTACTGGCAAAGAAATATCGAATTATCACAAAGATGTTTCCCTGACAGTACCGTCCTTCAGAGTTAGTAATGTGTGCTGTGTGGGTTTAGTTTTTGAGTGCTGCTGAGGTTTCGATGCTGAGATCTGGAGGTATTGCCACCTTCATTACCATCACAGTTGTTGGTTGTCTGGCCAGGAGGCAAAAGCCCTGAGTGCTCGCAGCAGATGAGCACAAGGCCCTTTTGTAAACACTGCCAATGTCTTGTCAAGGATAGACAGCACACACACAGACACATACACACACACACACACACACACACACACACACACACACACACACACACACACACACACACACACACACACACACACACAGACACATACACACACACACACACACACACACACACACACACACACACACACACACACACACACACACACACACACACACACACACACACACACACACACACACACACACTCGTGCATCATGTCTTTCTTACTTCTAATTTAAAGTAGACATGCAGAGTCAACTATAAGTAACTGTACAGGTTAGTTCTGGTCCTCGAAGCTCTCTGTGCAACTAAATGAATTCAACTAAATAAATCTGATTTTATGAAGAAGTATAATAAGCATAAAAAGCATATATATATATATATATATATATATATAGTCTAGTTTTTTGATAAATGCCAGGGAATTTTAATGAAATAAAATTGTTTTCTTGTGTTATACTGTCTCCCCTAGTGAAAAATAAATATACTAAAATGTATTTGAAATATATTTATTACTGCTAAGTATACTACAAATACATTTCCATATTTATGTGCTTAATAAAAATACCCTTCAATTGTACTTTTACTATACTAAACTGGTATAAAGTCTGCTAACAACTAATTTTGTTGTTCCAATTTAATTAAACAAGTGACTTGCTTAAATTGAACTGCGTACTAGCACACTACTCTAAATTTGAAATATCTCTATGCTAATATGTGGTGTCTTTATGATTCATTCACTGAATCATTACTCAACCATTCTGTTCAAAGGCACTGAATCATTCAGGAATAAAACACTATTCTGAGATTACATTGAGATTATATTATTTGAGCAGCATTAATAATACTACAACTAATGACTTTTCAGCAGGTTTTCAAACAGGTTTTCCAGACACTCCCTCATCTGGTCTGCCAGTGATCTGCCCAAAACTCACATAATTTGTTGAGTCAGTAACGGAATTTCCATCTAAATATTTGAATGCAAGTGTTAGGATGTCATATAAAAATTATGTGTGGATATACAAAAGTGTGAATAAAAATTCTAAAATGTTTATGAAAACACAAATGTTGAACATTTTAGGTAGTTTTTATTTGATATTAATAAAAAAAAATGAACAATTCATGAAAAAGTCATGTGACTGAATCATATTGTCGATCTCTAGCCAACCCTAGGTTCATCAGAGCTTCTTGTCTGCACTCTCTAAATCACAATTTATGACATTTAATAAAACAGTGGCTTCCCAAATGTCTACAACATTCCTTTATCGGAGTGTCTATTTACACTAAGTGCAAATAGCCCGTCTTGTTGGCAAAGGCTATTTACACTAACTCCGGCCACTAACATGTGATTGAGTTAGTCAACACTAAAAAAACAACACTAATTTGGTATCCATTTCAGTGGCATAGATGGTAAGGTGCATGCTTTTTGACGCTATCAACCCGAGTTCGAGCCCGCCTTTTGCCAAACTTTTTTTCTCCCTTTTCAAATCTCATATTGCATCAGAAAGGCATTTATTTTCAATAAAAATCAAAAAGTTGAAAATAAAAGTATCAGGTAGGGTTAGGGTAGGTGTAGGGAGGGCTTAATTGTCCCAATAAGGTGGCATCCATTTAATAATTTGAATTAAAACTATAATTTACACTCAATACATTATTATTGCATACTGTTTTATAATGTACTACAATACTGAGGTGCAGATGATTGCCACTATTTGCAATAAGTAGTATAAATAGCAGAGAAGCTTGCTATTTTAACATAGCGTAAATAGAATCTATAGCTATTTCCACTTAGTGTAAATAGCATATCGTTAAAAAATACTGCTATTTTCACTTGGTGTAAATAGAATCCATTGCTATTTGCACTTAGTGTAAACAGCATCTATTGCTATTTGCACTGAGTGTAAATAGCATCTATTGTTATTTACACTTAGTGCAAATAGCCGCTGCCTTCATTTATACTTAACGCCAATTTTGCTGGAAGTGACGTTTTGGTTCTCTTGAACATATGGCATGGAAATTGCAGATCATAACTTGGATGGAAACATAGAAATTCCCAACTCAAATCAAGCCAATGCAAATCTACTGCATGATGAGATACTCATCAGTCATTTAATGTTCCTATCGAGCATGTCAGCCTAAAAGACGATTAATAGCTTCTAAACACATCTGATTCATTTCCACGAGTGAACCGATTGTTTATACTGAGGTTCTTGTTAACATCGATTAAGGGAAATTCTTTGAAATACTGAGAATTCTCTGGTGAAGTTGGAAAGGGCCGGCAATTGAGAGAGAAAACAAAGACTCTCATTGTGTGTGTGAATAGCCTGCGTGGAGTGGTAGCGCCCAAGTACCCAAATCTCTAGAACACACAGTGTCTTTTTAATACGACCCCATTAAACTGCCTTTACACTGCTGGACCCACCTAAACAAACAAACCAGCACACAGGACACAAACATTAACACAGACATAGACATATATCTATCAAGAAGCCTATCTACTTTTCTCTTAATGATGTTGTCCTCTGTTTTGCCTCTGTGGAACTGTTCATATGTTCATTTTGGCCTGATTTCGCTTTGCCACAGGGCTGTGTTTCACAATTCAAAGAATTAAGTCTGTAACGAGTCATTACAAGCATTTACCAAGACTTTGCAGAGTGTTTTAAAGAGGCAGCTGACACTGGAGCACTTAAGTATGTTTAAGTAGGTAATCTGTCCTTGTCTTGAAGTAAAGAAGGCCACGAGGGGAAGAAGAATGCTGTCCTTTTTCTCAAAGATGCTCCTTCTGGGCAATTAAGTAATGGCCATTACAAAGTCTCTTGTATCTCTTAAAACTTCTGAGAGCTGAAAATCACATTTGAAAAGCGAATGATGTCACTGAACCCCCTAATTGCATACTAAAATACTTTAATCAAGGAATGATGGCATTTGTGATTAAGAATGTTAAGTTTTATTCTCAAAACTTTTAGTGTACATCTAAGTCAGCGGTGTTTTTGAGTATGATGGCTCTTTCTCTTGTGTATCAACTTTGTTTTAGATTTCCTCTTTAAATACTTGATGAGGCCATTGTTAATATATAACAGAAGAGTATAGAAATATAACATGAATGTGTTGAAGCAGCTCAGATTATTTTGGTTGAATTGGATGAGAAATGCATGTTCTCTGGCAAGGTTCTCTTAAAGTTATGAACATTCTTCCAGTAACGTTGTTCGTTCAAAGATATCTGGTCTTTAATAATGTTCTCAAAACGTCAGAATAACACACTCTTTATACTTCATTCATGGAACTTTTTTTTTCTGAAATGTTTTAGTTGGATGTTCATGTAACATGTTTCATAATGTTTAGAGAACATTCAAAAGTAATGGTCTCATTATGATGGCAAATTCCATTCACATATTTTTTATTTTTAAAAATTGATGTTTTGAAAGTTCAGAGAACATAACATTTTATAGCTTATTTGGAATGCTAGCAGAATGTCCTTAGAACAGCTTTTTTTGTTTTGTAGTTGATGTTCAGAACTCTGCCTTTGATTAGTATGTAAGAAAATTATAGCTCAGTGAAAAATTCTAGACGTCTGCATGGAAATTCAAAAGGATATATAGGAGATATAATTTACTATGAAAGATTATAGAAACTGAAACTCTTCTAATGATCTTTTTTTTCCTACTTACAAGTTGATTTGGATGACGTTCATTCATTCATCTTTTTTAATTTATTTTGGAGAACAGATAATGATGCATCTATGCAGAAAACAAGTCATTAAAATATGTTTTTTCTGTAGTAAATCCTAAAACCTCTCCTAAACCTACTAGACATTTTGAAGTGTTTATATATTCCAATGAACACTTTAATTAGCTAGTAAACGCTTTAACCGTCAATGTAAGTACACTGTTAATCATTCATAAATGGCTTATTCATAACTTTTAGAAACTTTGAACGCAAAATGTCAGCAATTAACGCTTTAAATGAGAGCATTTCTCTCTTTCTCACCTTCCCCCGAGCTGGAACCGCCGTGTAGAATGCGTGTCTGGCTGCGGTCCAGCATTCTCATGCTTCAGTCAAGCAGTCGAGCTCACACAACAGCTCTTTGTGTGCGCCCCAGATGGATTTTCCCTCACATTGACCGAACCACCTCGCCTGGGAGGTTCACGCACTCCTCTCACTCAAGAGTGTCCATTTCAGATCTTTCACTCTAAAAACACTAGAGCAGAGCCACACTGGCCCACATTCCCATCCAAGTTCTGCTCAAGAACCGCACTCTTGTCATCTGTAGAGAGAAAACACAGTGGACACATATTTAAATTATTGCATGAAACTTGGTAATCCTTTAAGTAATGCATTTATATAATGCACTATAAAAGTATTTTGGAATTCTTGTAGTGGACTTTTGATCATTTTGATTATTCTTTTTCATCCAACTATGCAAAATTATGTTTAATTACATTTTATAATTGTCTTTATAATAATTTATAATGTCTTTATTGCATCAATATATTCTACAAAAAAAAAAAAGGGTGTGTACAAAATTTTGCCCAATAAAAAATATGAAATTGTGGCTTTGCTGGGATATAATGTAAATTAAAATTTATTGGCTAGGAATGAATGAATGGATGAATGAATGAATGAAAAAAATAAATTAACAAATAAATAAATAATTGCATTCATTAAACTTTTTGAGGATGAAAACCATCTGAGCTTGCAAACAATATCATGTAATGCTATAAATGTTTGTTTTATTCATAATCCAGATACGATTCAGCAATCCCATTATAATAAATCTCTCAATAACAACCATAGTTAATAAGGTTTTATTGCTGACATTAGTGCTTAGGCTTTACAAGTTCAGAGGTCAGTCCTCATATTAGACTGAGAGGATCTGGAATCAGATCCTTTGTTGTGTGTAAGGTCACGTGTTAACCGTCCAGTGCATATTTCCGTCACTGCTTTAATAGCCTTGCAGGTCGTGCATCATTTAACATTATTTGTTTATTGACTGTTTATGTTGTCGAAAGCCATAGCAGATGCATTTGCATTTTAGAAGAGCTGCACTGTTATTAATGTAGCAATTACATGTGAAATGAATGGAGAATGCTAATAGATTTATCTCTCTACTTTTGCTTCCTGGGATTAACGTAGCCTTTAATTGTATCAGTGTAAAAAGGAAGCACACACATGCATTTAGTTATTTATTGAGTATCTCTACATTCAGAATCTTTAAAATGAAGATGCTGGTAGGAGCCTTTGAATAAAGGAAAATGTAAATATAACGATGAATACAAGAGTAAAAGCCTGAGCGTTAAGAAGAATGTTGCTTATTATGCAAATAATCAGTGGGGGGTGGGATTGCATCTTTCTCTTCTGTAGAACGCTGTGCAACTAATGATGTGCCTAAAAGGTAACGATTATTATAAAATGGACTCTTGTTGTGAGCAAAAGCAGACTAGTATTGGACAGACATTTCTGGAGAGGAGATTACAGTATCTTTATGCCCGCCCTAAATTCAGGAGATGTTTGCAAACATTATTTTATGTAGATCAGCACGCATGCACGAATAGGAATGGCACACAAACATAAAATTCTGAATAGATTCTAAATACAGCATCTCGCCATTTCTGTGATCACACGTTGCTGGGTTTCATAAATATTGACTAACATCAGATGGAGAGCTGGCGTGCATCTCAAAACTATGTTAATGGTCTAGTCAGCTAAAGCTCATGATAAATTCTCTTTTCTTTATACTGACAAACGCAGTCTTTAGATCTGTCCATACTGAGAAGGGTTCTGTGAACACACTAAACACACTCCTTGACTTAGCATTCACACTCACAAACTTAGGGTGTTACTTTTGGGGTATTATGAAGTTCTTGGTGTGTTGTGGATTGTTTTATCTTTATATTTTATCTTAATATTTCACTCCACTGACATTTGCGATACTATTTGAATGTTCTTGGAATTAAATATATTTACTCACCATCATGTCATTTCAAACTCGTATGCTGTTATTTTTTTCATGAAATGTAGAAAAACCTCCATGTCTTTTCCATCCAACAGTGACTGCAGGGTGTCAAGCTTCAAAAAGGACAATATAAGCACCATGAAAGTGGTTCAAATGACTTCCAAGTCTTTTAAAGTCATACAGTACCTTTATTCTAGTAACTGACTGAAATCATTGTAATTATTCATTGATAATCTTCACCTCTGCTGCAGCTTTCAATTCAAAAAATTGACATCTGTTCATGAGGTACATGAGGAACTACTGATGTTTGAAATTGTTACAGTCCAGACTGCTCCATATGTGCCGTATTTGATTTAGATTCTGGTTGAGGTGAATATTAGGTCACACTTTAGTTTGGGGACCAATTATAACTACTAACTATGATTTTGCTTTAGTAACCTCCTAATTTGCTGCTTATTAATAGTCAGCAAGGTAGTTATTAAGTTTAGGTACAGTATGGGGTAGGATTAGGAATGTAGAATATGGTCATGCAGAAAAAGGCATTAACATGTGTTTTATAAGTAAACAGACAATTTGCTAGTAATATGCATACTAATAAGCAACTAGTTAATAGTGAGAATTGGTCCCTTTCATAATCATGTTTGTCTTGCTTTCCAGTAAAATATACCCTTGAAATGAGATAAAATTACTTATTTTGAAATATATTTGCTGCTTGTTAATAGGTAGTTGTTAAGTTTAGGTATGGGGTAGGATTTAGGGATATGGTCATACTAATAAACAGCCAGTATGCTAGTAATATGCATGCTATTAAGCAATTAGTTAATAGTAAGAATTGGTCCCTAAACTAAAGTGTTACCAAATATTGTTAGTAAATGTCTTGAATATTTGTCTGTTTCTCATACAAAACTATTGTATTGACTTGAGGAGACTGTAAATTCGTTGTATAAAGTCATATAAACAAGCATTTTGAATGTTAATTTTGGGGTGAACTGTTCATTTAAAATACCTTTGTTAGGTAAATGGCTGCTTTTTTTAATTATACAGAGGTTTTAAATATATATGTATTTTTTCTTTCAGACTAACAAAGGCGATGCCCTGGCCAACCGGGTCCAAAACACACTTGGAAATTACGATGAAATGAAGGAGCTCCTGACTAGCCATTCCAACCAGAGTCACCTTGTTGGCATTCCTAAGAACTCTGTTCCCCAGACTCCAGTGGAGAAACCCGACCAGCCAGGCTTTTTCCCCGAGGCTCAGCGGAGCCGAGCTGCTCCCTCCCAAACTGGAAGTCACAGCACCTCCATGCCCCCACCCCCTGCCAACACCTTGCCGGGCTCTAGCGTTGTACATGGACATCAAGGCAAAAAGTCTCGCTCTTCAGACTGGTCCCGAGGGGGTCACGGTTCAAGTGGTGGCCAGACCGCTCAAGCGGTCAGCCGGGGGAAGCACTCCAGTCATGAGCAGACCTCTAGTAGACATGATCAGGACCAAGAGGACTCGAGTCCCAATCCTAGCGGACCTACAACTTCGTCACACTCCAACAGGAAGCAGGCACAGTCTGGCAAAGGACCAGCCACAGCCGAGCTTGGCCTTGGAAAGTCTCCTGCCGAGCAGGACTTGTGCTCCCATGGATCAAACTCGCCATTGGCCTCTACGTCCCTGCTCCCTAGCGGCCTCTCGACACCGACGTTCCCCCAAGGCCTCCACTGCAAGCCCAGCAGCGCTGTGCAGCAGAAACCCACTGCCTACGTCAGGCCCATGGACGGCCAAGACCAGGTCCCCAATGATTCCCCAGAGCTCAAACCCCCTGTGGAGCTGGTGGAAGGGTACAACAGTGTGCCATTCGGAGGTCTGCTGGATACTAAAAGCAGCACAGCTGGGACCAAGGGCAAAATTCCTAAGCTGACACTGCCACAATCCGGAGAGGTGAGTGCAACCATTTTTCGTCTTAGTCAAAGGGCAGGCTTCCTACAGATGTTGTAAGCATTTGCTCTCGTTTGGATGCAGCGGTAGTTGGACAGGAACAGTTGGCAGATAGGCTTGGCTCTGTTGACTTTCCCCTGGATAGGTCTGTTTTGCACTGAAACCTGGCAGAACGAGCGGCTGACATAATGGAGTGCTTCATTAATAATCAGCTAATGAACCTCAGGCTTTCCTGTGAACCTACCTACTCTGCAAGGAAGTCTTCTTGTTGGCATATTTAAAGATCACTTTCTTTGTAGTTTGAATGGAGGGAAATTCTGACCTCAGCGATTTGCCGTGTTCGGGTTGCTGAAGTAAGTTGATATTGGCTTTCCTTTGAGAGGAGAAACAATTCTAGAGTTAAAACTGTTCCGAAGATCTGTGTGATTGAACGAAGTGGAGCAACATGGGTCAATTTTATGATTATATTTCTCAGTTATAGCCAATGCTTTGAAATGTTGACATTTCAGAATCAGAACAGTACTTTTGAGGGAAATAATGCACCTCTTTGTTCAGTAAGTCATTGTAGGTGTTTTCCCAAACATACCCCAATTGTATGGTATAAGGGTTGAAGAATCATCAAATTTGTTATCACTACCTAGACGTTTTTTGGGGGGGTGGCTATCATTTCTGTGCATAGATGTATAATTACCATGAACAAATGGCTTTCTTTTTTGTAACATTTGTAAGACTTTTTTTTCTGTTCAGTAAATACTGTTTCTAGAGATGTTGAGTGGTCTTCTGTAAGACCATTGTGAGCTGCAGATGTATCTTTCTCTAGGATACAACAATTCTTGACAGAGAAAGGATGTGTGAATGTGTTTTTTACTTTTTATGGCTTTTATTTTGATGTCAAATAATTAGTTTCTCCATGCCTAGTCCGTGTAAAAGGTTTGCCAACTAGATACGATCTGGTTTCAGTTAGAAGACTTGTTCACCTTTATCCTGGGTAGCATCTCAAGAGTCATGTTCCTAAAACACCTCGGAAGACCGTCCATGTCTTGAACATGTAGACACATACGCATTTCTTCGCAATGCAGGGGCCCATACGTTCTGAATTAACCCTCCGGAGGTTAA
>JAFVLL020000695.1:0-10493 GCA_021397915.2 Tor tambroides
TCTATCACACAGGTGATGATAAATGTAGCACTGCCAAATTGGTACTAATTTTTTTTTTTTTTTTAAATTTCATTATTTATTTGACATTTTCCATATAGGTTTTATTGTTTAAATTTTGCGTAGGTCCGTTCACAATGCCTCCACAAAACACCGTGGAACAGCCAGCCATTCATCTGAAATACACCAGCTGGAAATCTGCATTTGTCGGCGGCAGTAGCCTTCAGTGGAGTATCTTGCATACAGATCCACAAGGTTTGTCTTTTTGTTAAAATGATCTATAAATGGGAATTTTCAAGGTTATTTCTGCTGATGTTATGTGACATCTTCCATCTCCTGTCAGCTCTCTGTCTGGAATGTATTTGTCCCAGGACATTTTTTAATCATCAAAAGGTCTTTCTCCAGCCAACAATCTTGTGCCACTGGAGGTCTGAACAAAATACAGTGTTGGGGAGGGCAAAGGCATTCTGGAAATGCTGTTGTCTTGGATGGTGACATGAGGGCTGATTCAACAGGTTTGTGAATTTTGTGTGAAAAATAATGACTTTCAGTTTCGTTTAGTCATTCAAACCAAAATGTATGCATTCTGAAATGTCTGCAAACATTGGATTAAAATGTTGTACAATGTGACAAGCTTGCTTAAAGGGATGGTTCACCCAAACCTCTAAGACCTTCGTTCATCTTCAGAACACACATTAAGATATTTCTGATGAAATTTGAGAGTATTAAGAGCAGCTGCAGCAGAAATAATTCCGTTGTCTTCCAGCCTGCACTCAATGTTGTCGACCAGGGAAACGAAAAATCGTTCACGAAATACCTCTGCCTTTCGATGGTCTCCATCACTTGGTTGAGACACTTTTACACCCTTGAACATGTGGAAATGTTCAAATTCGTCATTCATGCATTTTGCGTTCACACCATCGGCTTGTCTGATAGACCGCAGTGTTCTCAGTGCAACTTCCACCTCGGAATTAGCACTGTCAGCTGTGGCATCTTTCCTTTGAAGAAACGGGGATAAGGCCTGCAGGGTCTCCAGCGCATCTTTTACCAATGACATCTCCACCAAAAATGCCACTGTGTCATTTTGACATGAATGCCCCTACACCTGGCCCTCTCCGTGGCAGATCTTGATTGGTCTTCGTTTAACTCTTCAAAGAGTTTGACCAACGCTGGATAGCTTTCCCAAAGAGCTGTCACAGACGTCCAGGACGAGGACAGCCAGCGCACGTCAAACACTCTTCCTATCCTGCGAGCATGTATCCCCAAGTCGGAAGCTGCTGCCTCAAATTCTCTCATATTTTTGGGAGCGAAAAATGAGTACAGAGAGTCTATGAAGATCTGAAAATGACATGCATCTGTAATATGTTTTACAGCATCATGGACCGCAAGTTCTAACTTGTAATTCATGCAGTGAATGACGGTGAGGTTGGGATTAATCTTTTCACGCAGGAGCGAGGCCGCTCCTCTGTATCGGCCCATCATAGCAGCAGCCCCATCAGTTGCAAAGCCAACAAGCCGTGAGCGCAACGTCTTCAGAGATGCCCTGCGCATCAAGACTTTTTAACGGGGTGTCACAGATGGCTGCCCCAGTGCATGACTGCAGTTCAACAAGTTGAAAGAAGAAATTGCAGATTTCACCTTCATAGGGAATTCTAATGTAGATGATCAGGCATGTTTTATTTGACACAGTTGCGCTCTCATCAATGAGAATACTGAATTTATCAGATGACTTTTTGATGAAGTCCACTAACTGAGCTGTCATTTTTTCTCCAATAAACATGAGCATATTACGACAAGCCTTATCAGAATGAAGCACGTTTCCCAGGTTTACACCGTTGAGCTGTTGCAGTTCTACCAGCCGCGGCTGGATTTTGAATAAGAGGTCGTTTTGGCAGATCATATAGGCTGTACGCATGCAATTCTCAGTCGCTTTTAAACTCTTCTCATTATGTTTTCTCCACAGCGCTGCACTGCTTTCCACTGCTTTTTCAATTGAGGTCTCTTGTCTTCTCTGCAAAATTTCTATGCATTTCATGGGACTGGCACTTTGCATGTTTACTTATTTTGTCATTTAATTTTTTTGCGGACTTTGCTTTTATGCCATTAATGAATGCAGCATCAATGTGAAGCCTCTCTTTTGTATACGGTCCTAAATCTCTAATGTCAGAGCAAGCTGTACATTGAATTGACCCCTCTGTGGTAACAGCAAGCCACTCTCGACCCTCTCTCCATTTTGCAAAGCGTCCCGGATCAATGCAGCCCCCAACCGTAGCCTCAGAAGACACACCATTAGCATGTAAGCCTGGATCACTCGTCACATTAGCGTCATCAAGGGGGTTCCCCTCAGCCTGGGAGCTCCCCTCTTTGCTTAAAACAGTAGCTCCTGTAGTCTCATTCTCAGAATTTCTAGGACTTTTCGTGATGGTCCTGTAAAATATCCCCACCGGGAAATAATTCAGCAGAGGTAGGGATATTTAGACCAGAGGGGGGGAAATCTCCCCTGGCAAATCGCACCCTGGCTACAACACAGTCTTTAAGGATCAGTGTCCATGCTCTGGCAGTAGCCACAAGGAGCACCTGAATGAGAGGCATAGTGATGTTAAGACAGTATAACTTGATAAATTAAAAGTTGCTGATTGATCATGGGAAGCAAGTCATTAGTGGATTACGTAGTCAGATTCCAAATATTAAGTACTTGTATTTAGATAAATATATAAATTTATAAATAATTTAATAATGACATGAATCACAAGTTATATTTATAACTTTATTTATAAATAATAATAAAGAAGTTTCAATAGAAATTGCATTGTGTTGTTAACCAAAAATACTTGTCAGTATGTACACTGTGTGGCGGGAGGAGCAAACGACAGACACAGTGGGTGTCCTCAGGCCTCGCAGAGGCTTTTATTGAACAGAAATAAAACAAAGTGTCCAAAATAAACAGGGCATCTGGTGTTCTGGTTGTGCTGGGGGAATTGGAAAGGAAGTGCAGTGTTCAGACAAGAGGGGTCCAGGTAAGAGGTGGTGTCCGGCAGCCCCTGTGCCTCACCATGCGCCTCCAGCCCTGGTTGTTACTGCGCCCCTCTTCTCTCACACCTATTGCTGTCACTGATGGGAGCCTGGTGAAGGGTGCTGATGATAATTAGGGGGAGGCAGACCTTCTCTCACAACTGATTAAGGTATACTGCTGAACATACTGACAAGCATTTATGTAACTGTTACAGGACATAAAGCATTGTGTAACTCCTTTTTGAGATATTACTTACCTGGTCATACTTATTTGGTGAGTTAATTATTCAAGTTAACATTCAAAGTGATGAAGAATTGCTAAAATGAGAGGCTTAATCTCTCTAGAACTAAAACATAGGAATGGTTATTTCCAGATTATTATGTTTTCTTAAGTCACAAAAATTAGTTGTTTTAATTTCACAATCTTTTTTAATGTGGCTTACAGAGGTAATATCTTTATGGAGGAATCACAGCAGTGAAAGGAAACACTGGGGCCGTGAGAGGATCCTCTGATGCAGCTGTGACAGAATCCTCTTTGACCAGAGCGGCTTTAGCAGGATCCTCTGGGAGCAGGAAGGTTGAGCGAGGAGCTCTGGGACTGAAGCAGCCTTGAACACCAGCTCTGGCTGAGGCTACGACCGCAAACACTGGGACGACCTTTACTGGAACTACTTTGCTGTTCTGTCCCATCATGAGAGGCACCTTTGTAGTGGACAAGGACGGGTGTCAGTGTGGCCCTGTCGGAAACCTCTTCTGGGGGTGCAACAGCAGCAGGAACCTTCAGGCCGGGACAAGAAGCTCTGGAACCAGAGGAGCTCTGGAAAGGTACCCTGTGGAGTGACCTCTGTGGTGCCTGTGACTCTGACCTCAGCAGGTTCTGGAGCAGCAGCATTCACATTGTTTTCTGAAGCAGCCCTGATTTCTTTGGGACCCATTTGCCTGTGGCAGGAACCTTTGGATCAGATACAAAGGAGGCCTGCCAGCCCCGCAAGACGCTAAAGCTGGAGAGATGGAGGGGCCACCTGTGTCAGTCCTCCAGACGCAAGACTGACCCTCTTCACCACGACCTACAGGACCTGAAACACAATTAGAAATTATACAAATTACACAAACATACTTCATAAGGTATAAAAATACATCTTGACATCTGTGTAGTGTATATGGATTGACTATATAACAGTTGCTGCAGGAATTCTGATCAAATCAATAAAAAGACGAAAAACAAACAAACAAATCATTTTAGCTTGTCTTAGACTTACCTTGAACCAGTCATGGGAGAGCATCTCCTCCAGATGAACCCTCTGCTCTGGGTCGCTCTTTAGGGAACTGGGAATAAAACGGCAGCATTCTGTGCAGAAAAATTAGAGATTTCTGATTATTTCCTTCAACTTCACACCTGCTTTCTAAACTGTGAGAGATTCCTGCATTATCCATAAGGCCATTATTTATAAAGCTGCTGTTTTCTCTGTTTTGCATGATTAACATTAAGAATGGCAATTGTTGTTCTTTGTTGTAATGACTTTCTTACATCTGAGAAGCCGGGCTTGATGCAGACATCAGCGTCTATCCGTATTATATCGCTGCTGTATGGATAACGGTTGGTTATCATGGTAAACAGCAGCTTTGATTGGCCATGACTGTCAAAGCCTCCTCTAGAGGAACTGGACTGGGATGGTCAGGCTAGAAGAAAGATTGCTTTTATGATGGTCAGATGGAAGTAGTTTCTCAAATAAGGGTTTAGCTCAGTCTGTTTGTCTATTGAAATATCTGTATTCTGTGTTTTACATGAATCTAAGATCTTATAAATTGCAAACAGTAAGTGAGAGGACATGACAGAGAGAGCACAGTCTACTTACAAGGCTGAGGTACGGCTAGTTTTCTGTCTTCACTGTGAATTTCACAGCCACCTGAAGGCCGTCCTTTCCCCAACTTCTCGCCGATGGCATACGTCCAGCAAATTGGGTCTATTGCAAGATAAATAATTGTAGTTATTTTAAGTTCACGCTGCAGGACTAAATGAACTACAAAAAAGGCAAATGGTAATTTCAAATTAAAAAAACTAAAAGAAATGTTATTGCAGTTACAGATACATTATTTAAAGCAGGGGTCTTCAACATTCTTCCGGTCAATGACCCCTTAGGCGATAGAGACATGGGACAGGGACCCCCTGATAAAAAATGTCTAACATAGCCTCTGATATTAATAGAAACCAGTCATATTACACTAGTTATATTATGTTAAGACAATTAGAACTGTTGTTGTACATGCATCATTGTATGTTTTCAAATCTTTCAAAATGATTTATGCATGGTAACATCTATTGCAATTAAAATCACAATTAAGTTGTTCACAGTTGTCTTAATTATTTGCAGTTTCATACATTTTCCTTTTACTGTCAGGTGGACTATCATACAATTACATGAACTTCAGCTTTAATTTTAATAGAATTTAACGTTTAATTTTACTGTCAGGTGGATAATTATATTTAGAGTACCTGACCTTTAATGAGATGACTGACCTTGGTGAATTACACAAAGGCTGTTCTCTATTCTGCGGGATATCGATGTTGTTAGGCAGAGTATCATGTCAGACTCAGGCTGCAGTTTTGCACGATATTTGCTTTTCAGGTAGGAGAGGGAGGAGAATGCACTTTCACAAAGATTGGTTGTGGCAAAAGGCAAAATGCACATCATGGCCTTTGTTGTCAGTTGAGGAAAGTTTCTGGCAGGATCCAGAACTGAGCGAGAGGGGTTGTCTCGTATGTTTATGTATGTACTGTCAGTGCTTAAATAAATCAATCGGTTGATCCTGTTCTGTCACTGTCAAATTTGATCCATCTGATGCATTGTCTTTAAATGGAAACTGTATCCATGTCCTTTTGCCAGGACTTGGCTTCAGAAAAGTACTTTCCAAACTGCCCCTCAAGTGCCTCAAAGTGCGCAACAATTAAATCTGTCACTTGAGGTGAAAGCACAGCAGAATCACCCAGGTCATCCACAGATGGAAACATGGAAAAAACTCTATGCAACATGCAATGAGTCCACAGCATATTTGGGGCTAGTGTTGACAAGTGCTATTAGTCCACTTTTTAATCCGGCCATGGATCTCGCGCAATCAGTACACAGCGCGATACGTTTTGCCCAGGGTATGCCATGTTCTTGGAAAAACTCAATTGCTTTGTAAATTTCAGAGCTTGTTGTGCATTCAGGCAGCTGTTTACAAAACAAAAATTCTTCATTTCATTTCCATCTGCAAAGCGTACAAATGCCAAAAGCTGCGCATCCTTTGAGACATCTGTAGCCTCCAGCTGTAATGCAAAGGCCTCTAGCTTCAGTTTTTTATTGCACCCTCACATCAGATGCCATTTCCTCAATCCGCCGAGCAATGGTTGTGGTTTTCAGTTTATTTACACAGTTGTCATCAGTGGTGGAGTAACGCATTACAAGTAACGCGAGTTACGTAATCAGATTACTTTTTTTCAAGTAACTAGTAAAGTAACGCATTACTTTTTACTTTTTCAAAAAAGTAACGCCAGTTACTTTGTTTTCCCATTTACTGACTGACAAGTCTCCTGTCCCCATATTGGGAGAAATCGGAAGTACAGAGGCATTGTGTGTGAACATGATGTTACTGTAGTTCTATACTAAATGTGAATGTGCATTAATTCATCCCAGTCGCAAAAAAACAGATTTAGTATTCATCAAAATGAATTAAAACAGTGAAATGCAAACTCAGAATATGATGCAAACCTGCAATAATTAAATATGTTAAATAACACAAATGTATCTAATCCCATTTTATTAACCATTTTCATTTTATTAATATTATTAAATTAATATTTAAAAAGTAACGCGAAAGTAACATAACATTACTTTCCATAAAAAGTAACTAAGTAACGTAATTAGTTTTTAGGGAGTAACGCAATATTGTAATACATTACTTTTGAAAGTAACTGGTCGTCATTCCCAAACATTGTTTTGCACATATCTGCAGGCAATATCAGATCTTCTGCTATTTGATGTTTTTTTACACTGAGCAATCCTAAGAGCCACCTGATATACCTCTTTCAAAGCAAGCTCACCAACTTTAGCTGATTTTCTCATTATTGTCTGTTGCCCTTTGAAAGATTTGAGGCTAGCTTTAAAGTTTTCCAGTGGTTTGTCTCCAAATGACTCTGCAGCTTCGATGGTTTCATGCTTTCGTTTGACAGTACGGCTGAACAAATAACACACACCGGCAATTCAATGCCGCCCGTGTCCTTATAAGTAAATCCAAGCTTTATATGTTTCTGAGTACTTTCTGGACTCATCTCGTTTGCGTTTGGCCGTTTATTAGCATCCACATCTGGATTTGCACCAGCTGTTTCTGAAAAGGAGAAACTTTACTCGGGGTGTAGATATTACAAAGCGATCCATTCTGTCGAGTTAAATTGTATACAAATTATTATCCATTGGCATTTTCAAATAAGCGCGCTGGCTCCAGTTATTTTATTTTTATTTTTAGCGCGCTCAGTCTACTTTGACTTATCGTACATCCACGTGACTGCACATGGATGCAGGGGTTTTATTAAAGCTGTTAATGTAGTAATTATAATATTTTTAAAATTAAATATTTTTCTTTGATGTTTTTACCCATGTTATTTTTTTAAATTATTATTATTATTTTTTTTACAAAAAATTATTTGTGATCCAACATTAATTAGCGGACCCCCTGCCTTACCGCCGCGGACCCCCGGTTGAAGACCCATGTTTTAAAACATTTATTTTCCTTTATAGACACACCTAAAATAATGAATTATAAGAAGAGGCTGTATGTAATATTTTGGGTTATGGCAGTAAACTCACCCTCGCTCCTCGTGATCTCGTCCCAGTGCAGATGTCTCAGATGTGAAGGACTCTCATCTGCTGAAGGACACTGACTGGACTGTCCTGATCTCGAGGCTGGACGTCCTGCATTTGCTGCTCCTCGGCAGTGAGGGGTCTTCAGGAGCACTGGAAGGAGACTCCTGATGATCATTGTCCTCCACACTACAGAAGACGTCCTGGAGAGGAGTCTGATCTAAAGACAGCAATATCAACCAAAAGCTTGCGTTAATCAAATAATATCAATAAGACATTGCATACTCATTAATTCTTTATTCAGGAGTCACTTTTGGTTACTTGAATCTTGAAATATAACATTTATCACATATAGTGGAAAACTTATTTTTCTGCACTTGTATGATGTGTTGGTGGTGTGTGTAAATGATTAAGAGACTTTTTGATGTTCAGAGCTCATTATTTACCATCAGTACAGCAGCTCCTGGATGGAGACACATCAGTGTCCTGCTCCTCCTCACTCTGCTCACCCTGAGCTTTGGTGGGTTTGTGGGGAGAGAAACAACAGAATAAAGAGGCAAACCTCCGAAACCCGCTCTTTTTCTGCCTCTTCTTCTCGGTCTTGTCTCCTCTCTCCTCCTCAGCGATCTCCACAGGCGTCTCGTCAGGAGAGGACGCAGCTCCGCCGTGTGGTCGGTGGCTGTCAGTGTTGTTCCTCCACGAGATAGTCGCTGTCCCATAATCAGCACGATAAAACGCTATCAACAACTGTAAACTCACTGTAAACACTGTTGATAACGCACTCCTTACTCGCCACAAAGAGAGCAGGTGAGTCTCGCGCTTTATAGAGTTCTGAATTCCTCCGTGATATTATAAGAGCTCAAACAGAACCGAGACTCTGTGTTAAAATGTTATTTGGAATTTCAGCCTTTGTGACAACTTCACAACTAGTATGAACACAACGAGTCATTTGGGGTTTTGCCAGGTATTTCAAATCATATTCAGGTTTGAATTTTCGTATTGTTTATTCTCTCTCTATTGGCTCATTAAGATTATTTCATTCATCTGAAGTGGTTGTGTGTTTTCTCACAGCCACTTGAGGGCGCAAGACATCGCTTTCATCACGAACAGCCTACACTTCAGAAAATACCTACTTTACAGGCTGGTTCTTTGGCCCAAAACATACTGCGAAATGTACTTGAATTTCATTTCCCCTCTAACGTTAAAATAATACAAAATATTAAATTCAGTCTGGATTTTGAGGGGGCATTTCCTGCTGTTCCTCATAACCATAGGCCTAAATGGTCATCTGCGTCACAGAAAAGGCCTAAATAATTACAAGGGGTTTCTGGCAATAAAGTTTACAACATATAGCACCATTTACACCATTCAGACAGTTTATTTACTGTACTGAACCAAACAATTTCAGCAGATTAGTATTTTTAAGCAACACCACTGACAGAACTGACTGGAAGTGAACAGCTGGGCACTGGTTTATAAGGTGCCTTCGTCCATGGTTAAGATTTCTGTTTCTTGAAACTATGGCCATTCTTGCAAAGTTCAGGAAACCAGGAAAAAAAAAGGATATTTGCATCGGTACGTAATGAAACTGACCAATAAGTTCATGGTCGATCATCAGTCGTGTTTATAAGAGCAGCTAATGTTTTTAAACGAGTTTGTGTTCTCATCCGCACCAGCTGTGAGTTGTCTCTGAATAGATTATTTATAAATGTGCCATGTGATATTATTATAACCCTTTTTATTTAGTGCATCACCTGAAGGGAGAATCAACCACAGTGTAAACCACACATAATCAAGCCATTAACATATGGGATATAGATCTAATTATAGAATCTGAATTCGAGTTCAAATGTGTAACAGCACTGGAGCAAACGCTCCTATTTGCCATTCTTTTCTAATTTAATACCACATTATATGAGCAGCATAACAGTGAAAAGTTTAGCAGTATGAACTTCACAAAACCAGATGATTCATGTTATCCAGCATGATGTTTCAGGTCATTTATTACTACTAACGAGATTGTAAAATCCTACCAAAAAAAACAAAACAAGGAGGAGATGATTTAATAGAGAATTTCATTGTTTATTATTAGAAGAAACATAAAATACACCATATCCACTACCGGTCAAAAGTCTGGAATTAATATGATTTTTAAATGTTCTTATAAGAAGTATTTTGCTCTCACCAGGGATGCATTTATTTAATCAGTAAGACAATTAAAGCAGTAATATTGTGAAATATTATAAAATGTCAATTGTTCCTGTGACGGAAAAGCTGAATTTTCAGCATCATTACTGAAAACAGTTGTGTTGCTTAATATTTTTGTTATATATTATAGTGAAAAGGTTGGGGTAAATAAGATTAAAAACAAAAGAAAGAAAAGAAATGAATTCTTTAAGCAAGAATGCATTACACTGATAAAAAGTGACAATAGAGACATTTATAATGTTACAATATACACTATATTGCCAAAAGTATTGGGTCGCCCCCTTCTAATGAACAGGTTTGACTACTTTAGTAATTTCTATGAGTACAAATCTTAATGTTTAACCATATAATGATATTCTAGGGAATTGTGTGCTTCTAATTTTATAGCAACAGTTTGGACAGGACCCTTTTCTATTCTAACATGACAATGCCTCTGTG
>JAFVLL020000696.1:0-28060 GCA_021397915.2 Tor tambroides
TGGTCACCAGTCTAGACAAGGCCCTTCTCCATCAGTTGCTCAGTTTGGCCAGGAGGCCCGCTCTAGGAAGAGTCCTAGTTGTTTCAAACGTCTTCAATTATGGATAATGAAGGCTACATGATTCTGTGAACCTTCAATGCAGCAGATTTTTTTCTGAACTCTTCCCCAGATGTGTGGCTTGACGCAAACCTGTTTCTGAGCTCTACAGGCAGTTCTTTTGACCTCCAGGGCTTGGTTTTTGCTCTGATATACATTTTCAGCTGTTAGACCTTTTATTAAGATGTGTGTGTTTCGTTCCAAATCATACCCATTGAATTGAATTTGCCACAGGTTAACTTCAGTGTAGTAACATCTACAAGCAATATGAATGCTCCTGAGCTAAATTTCAACTGTCCCAGATAAGGATTTTGAATACTTATGCAACTGAATCATTTAAGTTTTTTATGTTTAATAAATTTGCAAAGATGTTAAACACCTGTTATTTGCTTTGTCATTATGGTGTGTAGAGTGTAGATTGTTATGGAAACATAAGGCTGCAACATAAAACGTGAAAAAAATTAAAGGGTTTAAATACTTCTGCAAGGCACTGTGTGTGTGTGTGTATATATGTGTGTATATATATATATATATATATATATATATATATATATACATATACACACACACATATACATACAGAGAGAGAGAGCATGGTTTTCAAAGACTGATTTCTGAAAGGTCATATGACACTTAAGACAGAACTAATGGCTGCTGAAAAACCAGCTTTGCTATTACAGAAATAAATTACATTTTACAATATATTAAAATAGAAAATATTTATTTTAAATAGCAATAATATTTCACAATATTACTGTTTATTGTATTTTTAATCAAATAAATGCAGCTTTGGTGAGCATATAGACATCTTTCCAAAAAACAAACACAAACAAAAAATGGAATTACATTTTTCTGTGAACTATCTCTTTAGGAGCATACATGTTACATGTTAATGTGAGCCAAATTGAAATCAGTACATTTCTTATTTTAGTTTAGTACATTTTTGTTTTAGCCTGGTAACAAAGTACCAGCACTCTTGATATCCCTACTTAGTATTAAGCAGAACGCGCTGATTCTGGAGCATTCATTCACAAACGCAGGCAGCAAGGAGACATTTCCAACTCTGTTAGAGAAGCTCTAACAGGCCAAACTGCCAGAGTATGTCAATGCTCAGCCAAGAGCCTCCACGACTTCCACGGAAAAGACTTTTCAACAAAATAGACCCTATTTCCTCAAAACAACTGCGGAATGAACTCTAAAATCTGCTCGTAAATCTTCTATTTATTTCAGTCTTCTCCATCCTACCCTCTCTAATCAAACGCAAAGAATGCTTCACCCACTACAAAAGCTCCATGCACCCGTTCCGCCGTATCTCTATTTTCTGCTCCCTCTCTTCAATGAATTTACAGACTGCACTCTAAAACCATTCATTGGCGGCTGAGGTCCTTGGATGTGCGGCGTCTAGTGCAGGGCGTCTGTGGCAGGTCAGGCAGGAATGGTAATGACTGCATTATTCTCAGAGCTCTTCACACATGGAGGCCACGTTTCCCATTTCAGCAGCCTGATGGGTAGTCAAAGGAGATGGCCACTTGGGCAGGGAGCATCTGCTCTGTGCCTGATCATCAACTCAACCGCTGATGGAGGGGGAGCGGAGGGAGCAAGGGGAGAGAGAGATACAGAAAAATACGGAGACAAACAACAAGGAACAAGCCCAGAGGAGAAGAAAAGGACCAGATCACATCCACCAAGCGGCGGGGGATGGGAGACACCCGTTGCATTCGTAGATCTGGCAGAAGTTCAACGTTCAGTCAGGTAGAGCAGAAGATGAACAATGGCGTGAGATTGTTATCATACTGAGACACAGTTTAAGATAAATGGTCTGTCAGATTAAGGCAAATCTCAATTGTGTCCCTGACAAAATTGTACATCCCTTGCCAGGTCTCAATGAGTGTGAACGTGCATAGGCATAAATATCCTAGTCATGAGCTTCATTTGAATCACTTTCAAATTTACTTTCTGTTGTTGCGTGACCTCTTCTTCTAAGTTCTCTTTCTTTCAACTTGTGTGTGATGTTTGCTAAGGCAAGTGTAGGGATATAAAGTACACTAGTGTTAAAAAAGTTTGGGGTTGGTAAGATTTTATTTTAATGTTTTTGAAAGTCACCTCCTATGCTCACCATGCATTTACTTAATTAAAATACAGTTGTATTTTGTAATGTTGTAATATTGTGAAATATTATTACAAATAAAAACCTTTTTGTATTTTAATATATTTTAAAATGTCATTTATTATGTTATTTATTGTAAGTGATTTTTCTTTAATTTTTTGTATATTTTTATGTATTTTTATGTTTGTATTAGTGCTGTCAATCGATTAAAAAAATTAACTAATTAATCGCACATTTTTCTACAGTTAATCGCGATTAATTCCACCTAACATTAAAGTTTTTAAATATACTTTTATATTGCAATAATTTCGCATTCAATCTTCAAATGTACAAACAACATAAAGACAGTATATTTTTAATATTTTTTTAAATGACATTTTTTATGATTGAAGGCCAGCATCACTGATATCAATACTACTGATGTCTCTATAAAATAGTTTTTTCCCCTGAATATTTAACCATTGACTGTAGCCAGTCAGCATTACAGTATAATTGAGCGCTATAAATTTTAACATTTATTAGACTTAACTTCTAATTTAAGTGAACTTAAAACAATCATCACATGAACCTATTATAATAAATGACATATTTAGCTACCTGCGCCCTTTAGCAGAAATATATGGAAAATGAATAGTTACCAAACACTAAATTCTAAATTAAATGTAGATGAACCCCGTAAAGCTATAAAAGTTATTGATTTCCTCTTTCTTCTTTTGTTCTTGGATTAATAGACATCACAGCAGCTGGTTATTAGCTTATTTGCCTGCTATTGCTTTAAAAGCTGCTACTGCTGCGTGACGTGGATCTTGACATGCATCGTATTTTCTCACAACTCTTTACCTTTTCTGACTCACTTCAGGTCTTAAAGTCTCTACTAATGAGTGGACGAGTTGAATCGGGAGTGTTATATAAGGGAGAGAGTGCTGGGGTGCCTCAGGACAGTTTTTAAAACCATTTCAGAGACATGTTCTTAAATGTGGCGCATATATAACATATTGCTTGCATGCACACAGTTTTAAGGCAGCTTTAATCGCCTTTTTGGTAACTTCATGCCTTAAATGATGGCGTAACTACGACATTGCATGCACATAGTTTCTTTCACTGTTTGATATGAAATGATACAGGCTACAGCACGCGCCGGCGCACCTTTAATAAAGCGTGCTACGGGCTGTGCTCTTTTCAGCTCGTTTGACTACGCACCTGACGCGGAGAGGCGAGATTGGAAAGCGCGTCTGAAACGTCTCCGTTTGATGTGGTCATAAAGACACTCTGCATCTAAATAAACGCAATCCTTTTCAAGAAAAAAGAGACAGAGGCAGCAGTTGCGAATGGGGTGGCCAACCCTAGCCCCGCCCCTGCGTTAATTGCGTTAAATATTTTTAACGCGTTAATCAGAAAAAATTAATCGCATGCGTTAACACGCTAATTTTGACACCACTAGTTTGTATATTTTTATTAGTTTTTTTCGGGATTCTTTAATGAATCCTAAATTTAATAAATAAATAAATAAATAAATCTAAATAAATAAATCTAAAATTGTTAACTGTTAGTCATAGAAAATAACCAAAACAATCCAAGGTTTTTATTTAGTACAGTGGCTAGATTAACAAATAACCAGATGCCACCTGATCTAAATATTCCTTCACAGTTTAATAGTAATGACTTTATGAATTTCTTCACTGACAAAATAGATAACATCAGAAATACAATAACAAATGTAGATTCTACAGCGTCTAGTACTTCAGCTTCATTCATCGCACCCAAAGAAAAACTGCAGTGCTTTACAACTATAGGATAGGAAGAGCTAAATAAACTTATCACTGCATCTAAACCAACAACATGCCTATTAGATCCTTTACCCACTACATTACTGAAAGAGTGGTTACCTGTAGCAGAAGAACCACTTCTCAATATTATTAACTCATCGTTATCTTTAGGTCACGTCCCAAAACTATTCAAGCTGGCAGTTATTAAGCCTCTTATTAAGAAACCACAACTAGATCCTTGTGAACTGGCAAATTACAGACCATTTCAAAGCTTTCGTTTATGTCTAAAATTTTAGAAAAAGTTGTGTCCGCTCAATTGTGCTCCTTCTTGTAAAAAAAAAGGTCTCTATGAAGAATTTCAGTCAGGTTTCAGGCCCCACCATAGCACAGAAACTGCACTTGTTAAAATTACAAATGACTTACTTCTTGCGTCAGACCAAGGCTGCATCTCATTGCTAGTTTTACTTGATCATAGTGCTACGTTCGACACTATAGACCATGACATACTCATAGATCGATTACAAAACTATAAGAAAACTATATATATAATCGATTACAAAACTCAACTATTCAGATGGTTTAGATCCTTCCTGTCCGATCGCTACCACTTTGTTTATTTAAATGGGGAGTCATCTCAATTATCACCAGTAAAGTACGGAGTACCACAAGGATCCTAGGTCCTCTGCTATTTTCAATATACATGTTGCCCCTTGGTGATATTATTAGAAAATACGGGATTAGTTTCCATTGTTATGCTGATAATACTCAGCTATATATTTCTACAAGACCAGATGAAACTTCTAAATTGTCTAAGCTAACAGAGTGTGTTAAAAATGTAAAAGATTGGATGACCAATAATTTTCTCCTATTAAATTCAGATAAGACAGAGATATTACTTATTGGACCAAAAAACAGTTAACAGAATCTTTTGGTTTACAATTTGCATCTAGACGGATGTACTGTTACTTCCTCTACAGTCAAAAATTTGGGTGTCATATTAGACAGCAACTTGTCTTTTGAAAATCATATTTCTCATGTTACAAAACCAGCATTCTTTCATCTTAGAAACACTGCCAAGCTACAAAACATGTTACCTGTTTCTGACGCAGAAAAGCTAGTTCATGCATTCATGACCTCTAGCCTGGACTATTGTAATGCACTGCTAGGTGGTTGTCCTGCATCTTCAATAAACAAGCTACAGGTAGTCCAAAATGTAGATGTTAGAGTCCTTACCAGGTCAAGAAAATATGATCATATTACCCCAATTTTACGATCTCTACGCTGGCTACCTATTAAGGTCAGCATCAGTTACAAAATACTACTACTTACTTAGAAGACTAGTTAGGTACGCAGGAGCTAAACCATTTAGAGCCTTATATCACGCTACAATCCATCACATTCCCTAAGATCATAAAACTCTGGACTCTTGTTAGTACCTAGAATAGCAAAGTCCACTAAAGGAGGTAGAGTTTTTTCACATTTGGCTCCCAAACTCTGGAATAACCTTCCTGATAACGTGCGGGGTTCAGACGCACTCTCTCTGTTTAAATCTAGATTAAAGACACATCTCTTTAGCCAAGCATTCACATAATGTATCTCACAACCTTGTACGTCAGCTACATCTGATCAAATCCACATTATCATTCTTTTTCTTGGGTCATTTTTTGGTTGGAACAGCAGCTACGCTTATTTTGTCTCTGTTTGGTTTACTGTTTCTGCCACGGGACTCACATCCCGAGGCAACTAGTAATCACACAAGCTTCAATCCTGATCCGACCCTTACGAAGATTTGAGATGACCGAACACCTGAGATGAGATGATGCCAACCCCTCAGAGGACCTCAGATGAAGCCAACCTTCAGACAACATACAAAATTACCAAATTTTGCCATATGTTAAATATATTAAGTTTCTACAATATATATTGTAGAAACTTAATTTCCTGTAAAGCTGCTTTGCAACGATTTGTATCGTGAAAAGCGATATACAAATAAACTTGAACTGAAATTGAATTGAATTGAATTAACTGTAGTATATTTACTAGAAACTGAAACTTTATTTACACTTTATTTACTTTATGTAAAACTTTATTTACTTTATTAAAACTTTATTTACTTTATGTTCACTAAAATTATACATCTATAATATCATTCCATAAATTCATAAACAATGGCATATTATGCAAAACATAATCGATGATTGATCACTGATTTCAACACATTGTTAATGATACTTTCAACACTAATCGCATTAATTTTTGCTAATTTGCCAAAACCTAATCTATGTTAGCTGGCTAGATGACATCTTGGTGATAAATCAAACTTTCAATACATCACAGAAAACCAGACGTTTAATATGCAAAGAATAAAAATAGATGCATAAGATCAATTAATATAAAATGTTCAGTGGCAATACAACACTGGCTCATTAATTGGCCTTGATGATAACTAGAAATGAAAAGGAAACAATCATACATAATTTCACATTATCACATCAGAAAACATCTGAGTTAGCATTCAGCTATAACCTCCCTTGAACTCACGTCTTCCTGCTGCTACACAAAAATCACCTCATCTTTGATTTCTACCAGTGACTGTTCCTAACACCTGCCTTCCCTCTCCTTGTTATCGGTCTTTTCTAATTTCATTTAATTTTTCTCAGCTCTATTCAGTGAGGCAAGCATAGACATGCTTAAGTCTTTCGATATGCAAAGTTTAAAAAGCAATAGATTCAAAGCAGTGCAGCAGGGGGTTTCCTTCCCCAGCTCTGCAAACAGCAGCCATCACAAGTCAAGAGAGAATGTTAAAGTATGGATTAAGAAAGTGGGAGTGAAGTATGGAAATACAAATATCTTCCTTCACTCAAAGGCTTCCCAGTCTTAAGGCTAACGGTCAGGAGGCGTGCGGAAAATGTCAACATTGATTTGTTTTGAGAAAAGAAATGTCAGGAAGCCGTGCTGTCAGTGAAATAGAAATTTCCAAATGAGTTTGCCTAGTGGGGAAAGACTGTACACATCACTCTCACTCCACCGTTCAATTTCAGTCGGGCAGCATTGGAAGGATACATTTTTATTACTTTTAACTGACTGATTTCTCTGTACAATAAAGGATGTTTATCAATAAAAAAGTTCAAAAAATAAGATTTAAGAAGAACAAAAGTACTCAAATTCACTATGAAATATTGATTTGCAGCGCTTGCAATATTTGATTAAGACAGTTTATCCGCACAGAAGTGATTGCTTGTATCAACAGTGCCAAACGCATCTGGCTCTCTGAATTTGTTTTGGAGAATTAAATAATTCCAGAAACAGACTTGTTTTACTCAGATTCAACTTTAGTCCTAGGGAGATCATCATACTGTGATTATATTCCAGGAAATCCATGCAAAGATGATTGTGTAGCCAAGGGGAAAAACTATGCCTCCACACTATTGACTCTTCCTCGAAATTCACTGACCTGCAAGAAACCAGAACCCAAGAGCATCAAAGGCCAGCGTCAAGCGCATCATCACCATTAAAAGAAACAGTAAAACGATTTAAAAAAGAAAAAGTTCAAGAACATCTGCGTAGTATTTGAATAAAATAAAAATATACAGAAAATATATTTTTTGCATATATCATTGATGGGCTGCTTTCTTCGAACACCTTTTACTGGACATATTAGACCCGTTTTAACCGCAGTGGCAGTTTTTTAATGAAGAGGAGAGTGAGTGTGACCAGATGCTGCTGATGTTGGCTACGCTCAGCACAGGTTTAATTGGATCAGATCAAATGACGGGCTAAAATAAAAGCCTGGTTTAATTAGCCGCCTGAGCCAGAGCAGTGCAGTCTCTCTCATGTTTCATTAAAGTGAACCAAGCCCAGTAAACGACACATCAGTGCCAAACTGACCATTAGATTACACCTGGAAGAGTGCACACTCGAGGGTAACATCACACCATTACAATGCTTTCACATATATAACATGCTGTAGTTGGTGCCGCGTGTAATGATTAGACTTCTAAGCATGAAGCATTTGGTTCTTTTGAAGTTCTGAATTTTGACATATCTAAAATATCTTAGGCTATATTTGTAACATAATATTGGAATCCAAATAGTATCCCCGAGGAAAAAGTTGTTGCTTAGAAGTTGTACTTTCATACATCAGGAAACTAAAAAGCAAATCAAAATGTGGAGTTTTGTGGTTTGTAGTCCATGTCTGTTAGCTCTGGGGTCATTTATATGCTAGTGTACTCCTGAAAGTTTACAAAAGTTCACTTTTAGCGATAAACTCATTTAAAATGTTCCAAACCTTGAAAAATAGACAAGAGTAGACAGCTGCAGTGAAGGGAGGAGTGAAGTAACTGCAGAAAAGATGGACGGTTTTGACTTCTCATGGCAAATCAGACACCAATGAGATCAAAGATGGATATCGCATGATTCATACTTATGCACTTTGTTGCTAATAAATTAAATGTAGCATTGCAATATATTCTAAATTTTTACATAAATATAATGTACAACACACCCAAAGTAAGTCCCAATATTTATCCCAATAATATGTTTTCTATCCATTTTTAGTTTGATAAAGACACATATGTATTAAGAAATATGACAACAATCACATAACCCACACAGAGATCGCGCTGTTGTAGCGTTTGGGAATAATCATGCATAATTTAAACATAATCACATGTTATCAGATATAAAAATCCCAATGCAACATCATGGTGGTTTAAATAAGCATTAAGTTGTGTCGTCAACAAGTTGTTTCTCATCGTGGTTTTGGGGAGAGCAACTGTGCTCGACTGCACGGGCAGCTTGCTGTTATGAGAGATTTTTGGCATACATCAGCGTGACATTAAAGCAAGTCAGACATCACCCACATTTCCAACTGGCATGTATCTCATGGTCATCACCAGTTTTTTTTCAGGGACATTCTCATCTCAAACAAGTCCACTGATGACTCATCTTGCACTCTGCAGATTCTTGTCCAATCACATAATCTCTAAAATGAGATTGTCCCTCCCCCTAATACCACCAAATAGCCAATAGCAAATCATGACTCATAATATGTCAACTACACAAAACAAGTAAGAGAGATGCTGCCTTAAAGAGGACCTGGGAAACTTGTATTTCTGAATCAGGTGTTTGTTATGTCACACATGTCAAGTTGGACTTGCTTTCCACTTAATGACCTCTATAAACAGACTATATATCATCTACATTACAGCTTATTGTTTCTGCAGTGTTTCAAATCATCACACCCCTTCCAACGTAACAACTCAGCAACTCGTGTATCGTGTGGAATTCAAAGTTTCTCCGCTCGTAAACATGACTTCTCTCAGTCATTCATGTGTCAAGTCTGCTTGAAGGGCACAAGAGTCAAGCTCTTTGATATGTCTATCCCTAATGTCCTGCTTTCACATTAACACAGGAAACAGACTGCATTAGTCAAGTGACTTCAAGAGGTTTTAATGGAGTTATGTTTCAACTTGAAATGTTGATTATTCAGCTTCAAGTGTCTCCTAAAATGTCTTAAATAAAAACAGACACAATCAGCAGAGGAATGAATATACAGCTCTAACCTTCTGACAATTTATTTTGGAAAAATCTGATGAGAAATGTTCAGGCTCATATGAATATAATGCGACTGTATGTTGGCATATCAAAGCAGAGACTGTGATATTATTGAGATCTCTTCTGAAACTCATGAGGAGAAATGTGAGATTACCTGAGAGAAATGGAGACACTGTTAAGCATACATTCAACTAATTGCTGCCTATGAGAATAATTTGAGATACTAAAGAAATCTCATTTGTCGTTTTTCTGTCAAACTTGATTACCTGGATTAGCCGAAACGGCTTGATTAGCAGGTATAATGATTCTGAAGTCCTCGCAGTAAGAGAGATAATGAGGAAGATGTTTTCTGGATCCTTGGTTTACCGACCGTAGCAGGTGGTGATGATGCCTGACTTCTCCTACTGAGCTAGATGAACAAACTCACACCAGGGAAAACGGCCTGAGGACCCTTATCAAACCCAGCAAAGCTTCCTCATAAACCTGGCTGAGAGTCACGCAGATAACAGCACTGCAAAATTCCTCTGGATTGTGAAAATGTAGCCAATGATAAAAAAGTAGGAAAAGTCCTCTCTCGCCCTCAGTACAATACTCTTAAAAGCACTCTTTGAACATTTTTAGAGGGAAACGCATTCAGTATGGGTGCACCACACACCGAGACGAGACGATGAACTGTGTTTATCATTTTCAAAACACCTGTGAGTACTTCTGAGACACCTAAAGCCAACATAAACTGAGAAATATCAAGTCACACAAGGCTGTGCAAAGCACACATGCACACACTGCATATGGAATTAGTCCGTAACAGCCTGGAATGCGTGACAGGCATCAACATAAATACATACAGCTATGAAATTGCATTAAATGTCATTGTGAAATATGCTGATGACACGATCAGAATATCATCTGTTCTTTTAAATGCATATTGAATTCATAAAGATGCGTAAAAAAGAAAAAAACAACAACACAAAGCTATTTTTTTACTCCTGTAAAAACACCACTGGCACAATGGGTTTTTTAAAAATCGAGATGATGGAGGTTTCTGAAAATGGCAGTTATTTGCAGGTCTTTTAAGCAGCGTCTACTGTGCACATCAAAGACAATTACTCTATAGGCTTTTGTCATTCGTTCAGCTTCCACACATCAAGATATAGATAAAATGAGACGAAAAAGCAGCAGGGATCCATTTATAGAAGCAATTTCTCATTGCGTTACACTATAAGTGGGAAATGATTGTTCAACAGCGGTGTTGAAAGAACTGTCTTCTATATACTGTAGGCCTTGAGTGCTCTTGTTATCTGGGTGGCTTTATATTTTAACAATGCTCCATTCACACAACAACTCTTAAATGACTGATTGAATTGGCTTTTTATTCACTGTTTTTGAGTCCTATTTGATTTTAAACAAATAGATAGAGCCCTATAGATCCTCGTAAGGCTAGATGCCATATTTATTGAAAAAATAAGAGGCTGTGAGGCATAGAAAAAAAGTCTGTTCATTCAGTTGTACTGTCTTGAGGTACTAGGTCAAATGTAATTTTAACCTAGCATGACAACTGGAGTAACGACTGCTGAAAATTAAGCTTTGCCATAATTTCAAATTATATTAAAAAAGTTATTTTAAATTGTAATAACATTTCACAATATAACTGTTTCACTGTATTTTTAATCTAGCCTCGGTAAGAGATTTATTTATTTATTTTTTAAAAACATTAAAAAATAAAACACCATTTGAACAGTAATGTACTTTTATGATTTTAATTGACAAAGACATCTGTGTGCTTCTAACACACAACTTTTAAAAAATTACAAAATAAATTGCCTACAGTTTTTCAACTACCTCAGGTGTTCTCTGAGAAATCTAATTCTGTCAGGATAGGAATTTGTGTAATTACAGTATATAATTTCTCATTGATCTTTGTTAAACATCAACACTAAAGTTAAATTTGTACCTTCATTATGGATTTAGACATTTTTGCTTTACTTTTCTGGGTTAAATAACAGCTAGCAAACCATCTGATGTACAATGTTTCTCATAATGGCCACTTAGATAGCAGCATTCAATATGAATAATTAATTGCTCCCTTAATTATCACACAACCCCTGATTATTTCAATTTTTTCTAGCGACACACACCCAGAGCATGGAAGCATAACGCCCACATCCAGACAACAAATGCTTCAGTTTCAGTCAAAACTAATGATAACCTTCAAATCAGTAGATAAAATCACAAGCTAATCACTAATCTTTTCTGAAAAGTACCAGTGACCAATTTTCAGTGCTACACTGATGGAAATAAATGACATTTTGAAGTCAGTGGAGTCCAAAACAACATTTAAACACTTGTTAAATGTTCAAGTATATTCTTTTGTCTTCTGTAAAACAAAGGTAGTCATACAGGTTTGAAAACACACATACAAAGTAAACTTTAATTTTTGGCTGACCTATCCTTTTATCAATCACCATCAAGGTACAAGACTATTTTAAGGCTGCTTTAGGTTCATTTTCATTCTAAAGACACCAGTGTTTTGAAGACATAAATGTGATCTTAAAGCTAAAGCTTAAAAGGTAAATTGTGCTAGACGGCTAAGGTCCTGAAACATCCCTTCATGTACTTCCACCTCTCCTTCCCTTCATTCCTTTCTGTTCTCTCTCTTTCATTACAGCTCCAGAGCTGTCTTTCTGTCGGCATGGCTGTCATCCAGCCAAACTTATCTGTGCCCTCCTGTCTTGCCTGTCTCAGTGTATTCCCATTAGAGAGCCGCTTGAAGGGAGCATGGCAGGTATGAGTGCATCCAGCCTGCATGTCTCTTTTCTTCCTGTCTGTCTGTCTGTAAGTCTGTCAGTCTGTCTGGGGACAACTCTTACCCCTCTTCCCAGCAACACATCAGTGCAGACCTGCTATCCAAAGGAGATTAACACAATGGAGGCAGAGGAAAAGTAAACAGCATAACAGTGAGTGAGCCAATTATTTTCTGACATGGGGTGAAACTTTATTAAAGAAAAGTCAATTGAGAGTGGAAGTGCTAATTATGTGCTGCTCCCTCAGACCAAACCGTCCCCCTGTTTGTGTGTTTGTTTACTAAAATACTCCACCTGAGAAAATCACACAGATTTGTGCCTCCGTGAGGGACAGGGCAATGGGATGGTAATGACATTTTCAGACTTTCTGTGCCAGTCAAAGAAGATACTAGCAGAGAGGTGACATTTTTATACTTTCATCAAAAAGGAACTACTCAAAGCTGGGTTTCTCTCACCAGTGAACATGGAGAAGGTGGAGAGCAGGAAGTGGAAAACCTGAAACTTTCCACAACAATTGACTCTTATGAACCAAATCTTTTTAGTGAATCAAAAAACATGCAATTCAACCAGCTTAGTCTGGTGAAGTACACAGTATTTTCAAATGATTTGTCAGTATGAATGTAAAATATCACTCATGCCAATACAGCACACTTAAGTTAAAAAAACTGAAATTGACAGACTTTAAAGTCATTCAACAAAAGGAATTTTCATCATAAGTAGTATACTGACAATTAATGATAAAAACAAGACAGCTAGCAACATTTTTAAGTGCATCTTATTTAAATTTTCATAATCAATATATTTATCTGAACTGGGAACAGTAAACTGAGTATGAAATTCATCTGAATTCATAATTAAATTTCATTTGACTTATTCTCAGCGGTTACAGTGAAGCACTTACAATGGAAGTAAATGGGGCCTTTAAAGGATTTAAAAGCAGAAATGTAAAGTTTATAATTTTATAAAAGCACATACATCAATTATTCTGTTACAACTTGAAGTATTATTTGAGCTGTATATCTTTAAAATCATCATTTCTGCAGTCATTTTAGGGTATTAGTTATGTCCAATCAATGAATAAAGCTATTTATTTATTTATTTATTTATTATAAGGTAGTTAACATTATGCCACCAATGCTGACTGAGTTTAACTTGTACTGAAACTGGATACCAACTAGTCCCATGCAAAGCATTCGGGGAACTAGAAATCCATTGAACGTTACTTGATTTTGCCCTTTTTTTTTAGAGCTCTTCTTCAAAAGAAATGCTGCATTCATGCTGTCATACTGGATATCTCGCATTCAGTACAACAGGCAAGACCAGCCTATCTACAGGAAGTGCCCTTCAGCACACAGTCATATTTGTCTACATAAAACCCAAATCATCCAAAGCTCCTCGTTTCCTTTTAATCTGTGTTGCAGGGACCTGAAAGTGCATGAGAATAAGAGCTAGTCTGCCTGTAACACTGCCTCAACTTTCAGAGTGACTTCGACATCACATCCTGTTACAGTAAACAGGCGCACACAGGTGCCATGCTGTGATATTCATTCCCTTCCGATCTGAGACGGAGCTTGTTTTGAATGCCGCACACTTCCCTGCCTGTGTTGTGGGTACAGATATTGCGTGCGTGTTTCTCGGAGATGGCGAAGGGCAAAGCTAACAGCCTGTTCTGCTTGAGTCGCAGCAGCAAACAGAGCTCCAATGACATGTGCACTGCGGGACCTGACACCCCCTGTGACCCAAGTCTGCACTCTGCATTACAGCTCACATCCACCACACCAACAACAACAAACATATGTGCTAAGATGTGCTAACTGAGATAGCCGCTATGTTACAGGTTTGCTAATATAGTCTTCACGTTACATGCACAGGCATGCACTTGCACAGAAACAAACAAGCATTCATACACACTCTTAAAAATAAAGGTTCCAAAAGGGGGTTTCTCAACGATGCCATAGAAGAATATAGAATTTTTGGGTTCCACTAAAAACCTTTCAGTAAACAGTTCCAATTGTTTCTCAGTGTAAAGAACATTTTAATAATCTAAAGAACCTTTTTTTCCATTTTAAAAATGTTTGTGGAAATGGAAAAGCTTCATAGATGTTAAAAGTTCTTCTTGGAACCATCAATGCCAATAAAGAACCTATATTTTAAAAAGGGTACAGTGGGGTGCAAAAGTCTAAGATTACACAGAAGTGTTTTTATTTATTTATTTTCATTTTACTTAAGTTTATTTATTTATTTATTTATTTTCCCCCATGCAAGCCTGGAAATATAAAAAGTTAGGGGGTTTTCAAACCAATTAAAAAAAACAGATGAATACATGTGAACACATTTTTTCAATCATTATTCATCATAAGGTAAAAATATAGATGATGTTCTGCCACCTGAGCTAAAATAAATGAAATTGAATCACAAATTAAAAACATTTTCAGCATTTTTGAATAAAGTAATGGATAGGATGAAAAAAGCGAATGTCACATCACTGACCCATTAATCAAATATGCAAATTTGTCACACTGATCGTGTGACTTTTTTGTAAATATCATCGGATACTCTTGCTTTCATTCAACACAAGCTCGCTAGGTTTACACAGACTTAAGGAGTTCATGCAACTTGAGTGCTGTTGTCATTAAAGCAAAACATTCTGAAATTCATGCAATTTTTTTACATTTCTCTCAAACTGTTTTGCAGATAATACGTCAGTTAAATAAAAATGCAAAATAGAAGCATATTCGCAAGAGGTTTCAGCTATTTGGACTCCACAGCTTCAGCACGGTTAGTAATAAACAGAGTTAGTATTAACATGTGCTGCAGTGTTCATTGGCATGCTAACAGAGCAGCGGTCATCATTTGTACGAGGCTGTTTAACGCGGAGAACTGATTAATGATTAACTGTGTGTGTGCATATTCCTCTGATCATGTTCTCTAATGCACACATTTAATGCTTTGCTCCGAATCCTTATTAAATGTGCACAATTACAAAGGCATTAAATGGAATGAAATAAAGCAAGGAAGAGCTCATTAGTTTAAGAGCGAGTGATTGAAGAGAGCATAAAATAGAAATTATTCCTGAGTTTAAATCAGAAAGCTAATTAAAAACTCTAATGAGTGTTTTTGTAATTATGGAAGAATCTCTCTTTCTCACGCTCGCTCATTTTCTACCACTCAGACCCCACACCTCTCTTTCTCTCCCTCCGTCATTAGACAGAAGTATTTAAAACTACAAGGTCGAGAATTCATCCTCATCTTTATCACAATCGTATCGCTTGATATGAAAACCAATTATCATCCTGCTATAGATATATCACAGGAGACATACTGTATGCCTGTTTCAGACCTGTGTGAATCTGCACGTGTAAAAATAGGTTATTCAGAAGGTTATAAATGTATTTTGACTTTCTGTCAAATATAGAAAGGTGTTTCTTCAACTATGGGCATATTTGGCCTTGTGGACTTTTAGAATATAAAACAACTCGACTTTTTAAACTTTTACAATAAAAAAAATTGTCTATACACCATTTTTGTTTTCTTTCCTGAATATTCACAGTATCTGAACATAAACATACACATTTTGGTACAAACTTTTGTATATTTATGTATTTTTAGATCTATGTATATATAAAATATTTGAAAATGTTGCAAAATAATGCAAATAATAAAAATGTTGCAAAATTCATAAATAATAATCCTACTCTGTTAGTAAAAATCCATCCCTGAGACATAAAAGTGCCTGCTGTTGAAAAAACACCCATAAAAAGACTGATAGATGAAAAACAAAATGAAGTGGATTAACGAGGCCTCATTCTTCTAATGCAAGTGAACCACCTAAAAATGCAATACATTTATGGCTGCAGAGAGAGAAAGGGAGCGCAATGGTGGAGAGAGGATTTCTATGAGACGCCATCTCCAGATAAATGAAACATGGCATAATGTAATAATATTTTCATTTAAATAAGAAACAGAGCAGCCAGATCATTCTCTCTTGTTCTGTGGGCAGGGAGAGAACGAGGGAAAGCGAGAGGAGATTGGAGCTGTCAGGGCCGAGCGCCATGATTTGGAAGAACTATCAGCCTGGTTGTGGCTGTCATATTTCTGCCTGACTGGTGAAGGACATGCACACACACAGATACACACGCACACGCACACACACACACGCACACGCACGCGCACACGCACACACATACACACAACACTAAAAAGGAGATAGATTGTATATCTAGACATACAAGTAGCATTTAGGTACATTTAGCAGATACCTTTTCCCAAAGACACTAGGAAATTAAGAAAAGCACTAGAAATGCAATATAGTGGTACCAACAATATAAGCAGTGTTATGTTAAAATTATGCTCAAATTGTTACTGAAAATTCAACTGAAATGACACGTCTTCTTTTTGAACAGCATATAGCTGTGGAGGGGAAATCTGCATATCTTATTTCTGTTTTACCGAATAATGCATAATGAACAAAGCTAAACTCTGCATTTAAAAGAAAATCTGTAAATGTTCCACGTGCCAAAAAAAAAAAAAAAGACTGAAAAACATTACAGAAATGTTTGAATACTGTGGTGCTTTGAAAACATTGCGGCACAGCATCATTAGTTCAACCATTGACGAGTTTGTGGCAGGGCTACCACTAGTGGTAGACAGGGGGAGTGTTTGGGAAACTTGTTTGAAAACAGACATTATATTGCAATATCGATTCGTGATGCTAGAAGATCAGAAATTACACACTTCACCTTTAAGTCCAACAAAGAGACAACATGAGTGAAAGCACTATTTGACACTGAACAGACTTGACAGGTCCCTTAAGCAGTAGACCACAAGCATTCAGACAACGACCTCCCGTTCACCTCCGACAACAGCAGGCACTGCATACCGACCCAGCGCTGAACCGCACACACATAACAGTCACTTTGTATAAGCCGGTTAGCGCAGATGACAGAGCACGTTTTTTGTGGCTTTCATCTCAATGCCAGGCATGGCTGAACAATAAAAAAGACTGATGTGTGCGGCTGATGGAAGATAGGCCGTAATGACAAGCACACGGACACCACCTGCCACCACAGTTGTGAGTTTTTGACTATGCATGGAATGTTCTAGAAATATGAAGGACATTGTACTGTTCTTTACTGATTGTAGAAAAATGATGAGACTTAGCGGTGATGGTTTGGCATTGACATGGGCCGTCACAGCAGAATGGAAGCCTGCTTAAAACCCTCTCAAAAAAGGTTATTGTGAGATTAAATCAAAAAGTTCAAAAATAAGAACTGTACAGATAACTTCAAAATTACGAGAAATAAAATTGCAATTTGAGCTATAAAGCTGCAGCTGTGAGAAAGTCACAAACACAAGATGAAGTTACAACTGTGAAGTTTATAATTGCAATCAAATCAAATAAAGTAGCAATTATGAGAAATGAAGTCTCAATTATGAGAAATAACATTGCACTTGTGAGATATAAAGTTGCAATAGTGGGAAATGAAGTTGTGATTTTGAGAAAATAAGTCACAAATAGATGACAGATGCAACCGTGAGGTTTAAAATTACAGTCAAGTCAGTTTATTGTAAGATACAAAGCTGCAATTGTGAGAAATAGTCTCAAAAACAGGACAAAGTTGCAGCTGTGAGGTTTAAAATTGCAATAAAGTCAAATAAAGTAGCAGTTGTGAGATATAAAGTCACAATTATAAAAAATAATATTCCAATTGTGAACTATAAACTTGAAATAAAGCCAAATACAAGACTACGTCATAACTGTGAGGTTTAAAATTTCACTTGAGTCAAATAATAAAGTAGAAATAGTCAGATACACGTTCAAAATTATAAGTAATAAAACTGAAATTTTGAGCTATAAAGTTGCAATTGTAAGAAATGAATTTGCAACTGTGAGAAATAGTCACAAATAAAAGTCAAAGTTGCAATTGTGAGGTTTAAAATTGCAATAAAGTCAAATAAAGTAGCAACTGCAGAGAAATAATACTGCAATTGTCAGCTATAAAGTGGCAAGTGTAATATGAAGATGCAATTGTAAGAAATAAAGTCACAATTATTTTTTATACTCTGAGGCAGGAACACAATACAAATATACAAATACTCTAGAAAAAATAAATAAATTTGACATTTAAACATGGATCAGACAGAAAACGGTTTAATCACAATGTACTTAATTTATTTTAAATTTGCATTAAAAACTCTGGTAACACTTCTCACTGTTAACTAGTTGCTTATTAACATGCCTATTATTAACATATTGGCTGTTTGTTAGTACTTATATTCTGCATGACCATATTCTACATCCCTAATCCTACCCAATACCTAAACTTAACTTACTAACTATTAATAAGCAGCAAATTAGGAGTTTATTGAGGCAAAAATCATAGTTAATGGTTTGTTAATTGAGAATTGGACCTTAAAATAAAGTGTGACCAAAACCCTTGCTTTTAAACCTCACTAGGTCAGTAAACTACATACTGTATATGTTACTGTATATTACCAATATTTGGCATTTATTCCCTTTCGAGTGGGTGGGAAGTAGGCTGGCAATCAAGCACCCTCACAATGAAGATCAAGTCCTCAATTAGGGAAGGTGGGAGTTTGTTTGAAGTACAAATCCGTCAAAACATCCTAGCCAATTTCATCAGGGATATCAAACACAAACTGCATTCCTAGGAAAAGACAAAAAGTGTCACACTCATTTAGCATTTCTGATGTCTTGACAGACATTTGCTTTCTCATCTAGGGGCAAAGTACATTTATCAAAAAGCCTGTGATGTTAAAGCCAGGTGTGGAACAGCGGCTCTGGGGAGGCCTCACACCACAGGAAACAAATAGATGTTATAATTCATCAGCACACACTTGAAAAGCGGTCTGGTTCTCTGGCGAATATGGATTGACAGCAGTCTAACACCAGAGATAATTACAGCTCACCGCCTGCTACAACGCATGCAAAACACCAAGACACGACAATCGCATAAACGGAAGTGAATTCTATTACCGTGCAGGGGATTTCTGATTGATTATTTGATATAAGGATTATCTTGTGTTTGCCTCACTATAATCAGACAGAGCTGGAGAGCAAAACATGGAGGCCAATAGTTTGTGATCTTTGTTAACACATGGGAAAGGACTAACAAGCAGGCTAATGAATATAAATTTGTGCCAGCACAAAAGGATAACAGGATAAATTACACTATATTGCTTAGCTGCCATTGCTAAACATACAAAAAAATCTAATAAAAATAAAAATGTACAAAATATTAAGTATAAGCAGCATGTAATACATGCATTTAGTCTCCCAAACCTGACATATTAAAGTGCCCCTATTATGGGTAATGAAAGGTTCATATTTTGGTTTTGGGAGTCCCCAACAACAGGTTGACATGCATGCATGGTCAAAAAACACTTTCATTGTCTTATAATATGCATTTATTTGACCTTACTTGCTCAACGACTCATTTTTCCAAACCCCTGGCAGTGCTGCTTTGTGGTACAGCTGTTACCGGGGAAACAGCTATTTTTACCGCTCCAAAAGCTGCACCTAGTGGCAAAGAATGAATTTACATTTTCATTCAGACCAATGTGAAAAGACCAACAAGTGGGCGGGCAATATGCTAATGTTTCGTGTTGACATCAACATGAAACGGCTTGGGATTTGTTTTAAAAACGATTTGTTTCAGTGATTCAGAGTCGACTCTTTCTTTTCAGAGACAATAACTTTATACACGATGCACTTTCAGATTTAAACATTCTGCGGAATGTTTTCATTCACTTAGAGCTGTATTACACATTGCATGAAAGGTAATTTTCAAAAATCCACTTTAAGGGAAGTTTAATGACAGCTCCCTGCTGAGGATATGGAACAGGCTCTCTACAGCTGGTGTACACTGGTTTCACCAAGGTCAAATCCACAATTTTAACTAAATGGACTGTACTTTTGAATTATAAAAGAAGGTTTTGATTTGGCACTTAAATAATTGCACTTGCATAATGCATATTATAGGCAATTACGCACAATAGCACATTTCTGCACCCCTTTCACATTTTTAACTCTTTCTGAGCAAAGACCCACATATCCAAGTACACAATGAGAAGTCAGTGAAGAGAACTACCCAAACTGAGCAACATCCATGAACTGAAGGTGATCCATCACATACAGCTTTCTCACAATCGCAAACTCTAATGCGATTGGCTAGCTTTACAGAATGCCTACGTGTACAGGATTTTAATGAATGTGCTGAGTAATGTCTTGTTTACACATCCACATATTTTCTGATCTGAATACTGAATACGCATGCAGTTCCCATTTTCAAAATTATTTTCAGCCATGGTAAATCATTTTGCAGGTGCTCCTCTTTTCATCAAGCTTCGAAATAAATATTTATTACAGGAAACATGCAAAAATTGACAAGATACACTATTTTTGTGCATCTGAAAGACGCAATCCTAATCTTAATAGACTCATGGATGTGTTATACATAAATGGACGTTTTTACTCATGGATGTGTTATGCATAAATGGACGTTTTTATACACATAAACCTTTAGAAACCTTTAACAAGAAGAATACATGATATCCTCTTTATTTTATTTTGCTCTAAATTTATATACAATAAACTTAAAATGCTAAACACACACACACCAAATCAAGGGGTAAACTGATATAATTTTTTTCCCTCAATAAAGTGTTGTTTTTACTGAAGAACATACCAAATAACATAAAAAACAAGCAGCTCTAACCTAATTCCAGCAGAAAAACAAGACAAGAAGACAAGAATATCTTGGTCAACATGGTGGGGCTTTCAATTAATTGTGTTGGACTTCAAAGCAAAAAGGTTGAGGACCAACTGCTCCAAATGTCATACAAACTGTGATTAGCCATTTTTCATGTCACTCAGACAGCCCCTTCCTTTTAAAAGTCCCACTGTGAGATATGAAGTCACAATTATAAGAAAAACAGGAATTGGGAGACATACAATCATAATTACAAAAATATATTGGCAATTGAGGGATGTAAAAGTCACTTTGCAAGATATAAAGTTGCAATCACTGCTTCTCATATTCTGCTAATAAAAAAGTGAAAACAAGCAGCGCATAATTCCATAATTCCAGCAGAATTACCAGAGGAAATATCAGTGTCAATACAGAGGGGCTTTCGATTTATTGTGTTGGATATTAAGGGGCCTTTGAGTCAAAAGGTGGAGGACCACTGCTCTAAACATCACACAAACATGGTTGGTCATTCTTCTCATTCTTCGTGTCACTCAGGCAGTCCCTTCCTTTCTAAAGTGATATTTTGAAAAAAAAGGCAATTGCAAGATATACAGTCATAATTACAAAAAAAAAAAAAAAAATAGCAGTTGTGGGATGTAAAGGTCACATTGCAAGATATAAAGTTGCAATCGCAAGAAATAAAATCTAAATCCTGAGATGCAAAGTTGCAATTACGTATTTAGTTTTTGCACTAAGGTGGAAAAGGGCTTCCATTGGATTACTAACACAAGAAATCTGTGGACGAAGCAGACTGATGCCAAATGACATCGTACTTTGTTAACAATGATGAATGAGACAGCGGTGGCCAACTTCACTAAACGACCGAGACACCGCTACCACCCACAGAGAGTCAGAGCTCTGTCTGGGTCCACAGGTTTATTCTCCACATCATCCTCCCATCAACACACAGCTTATTGTAAATGAAGTCACACTGTTGCCTGCCTCAGTTCCTCATAACAACAGATCTTGATTTATGCTGCCGCCCTAGTTTCCTTATGAAGAAATATGAGAGGCAGTTTAAGCCTCTCATGTCATTATCATATCAGTCTGTTGTCGGAAAACAATTTGTTACCTCACGTATGCTACGTGACTGGGAAAACATAGACTCCCGCTGCAATACACCTCAGGCTGAGCTACGTACTTTGTCTTTATTGGCTAAGAGCGGGATACTTGTCCGGGCAATTTAAAAAAGCAATTTGTTCTTTTTCTCCCTGCTTGCATTTACACGGTTCTGGAGTGTGCTCAGGCACAAGACTAACCGTACATAAATTGTAGGCGACACAGATGAAAATGTCAACAAGGCCCTGGTGCGCAGAGTAAGGCAGGTAGGAGGGCGACCCAGAAGAGGATGGATGTCGACACGCTCTCGCACGCTATTTCAGCACATCGTAGAGCATCTCCCCGCACACACCCTCTTGTACCTTGTCTCTAAGGGCAGGCTTGGCCTAGTTCAAGAGCCATTTTCATGATGCAGTGAGGAGCTGATGGTGTATAGCAGTGTGGTGCAAAATTCAACATTGAAGAATTGGCTTCCTGCCAAATCATAAGTGTGAATCTAAATTGAATCATCAACACTTACAGAAGGTTGTATTGGAATTTGAATTGGAGCGACAGGAAGAGGAAATTTCTTAATTGCAATTTGAAAAAAATGCAATGGATTCTGGAAAGGAAGTGATCTTCCACTATGATCCACATATGTTAATTTATTAAATAAAATAAAATGTATAAAATAAATATACATTTACTTTTAAATAAAATTTGAAGTTAGTGATGACAAACGTTGCTTTTCTAGTTAAAGTACCCATATTGTGCTTTTTTACCAATTCATAATTTTATTTTGGGGGTCTGCTAATACATTTAAATAATTTAAAATTCAGATGCTATTCAAATTTTGCATATGTTACATTGCTGCAGCACTTCGTTTCATCCTATGCCTGAAACAGGGACTGCATCGGAAATCGCATACTTTCCTACTATGAAGTAGGTGAAAAGCAGCACATCCAAATATACAGTATCCAAATTCAACAGTAGGCAAAAAGTCCCTGGATGACCTACTATTTCCACTCAGATTCTGAAGTGCGCATCTGATGGCCATTTTACTATCCCGTGAGGAAATGGGAGAGAATTTATAAATGGCAGTGAATCGTCACAACTGACACTGGTAGATTACATGACAATGACAACATGGCAATGTAGTACAGTATGTCTGGATTACATTTTACTATATAGAAAGTACTTTTTAAGGGTCGATGAGAAATTACTTATAGAAAAAAAGTACCTACTCAGAGAGTATGCAATTTTGGATACAGCCCCTGTCTCTTTAAAGACCGCCTTTCCGGAACACCCGGTCTGCTCTGATTGGTCAGCTGGCCCAGTCTGTTGTGACTGGTCAACCACTTAGAGCTTATGTCGAAAATGTGTGTCTGAGCTTTTCCTCCTCATAGCGAAATCACTTACCCAACCATTATAATCCTACTTGCTTATATTCAAATTCAAATAGCAATTTTTAATTCTGTTTGCTACCCAGTTCCATTTCAATTCAAATTCAGCAGTTAACTGGAAAAGGCATTCTCAATTAAATTCTGAATGGAGCACATCTCTTGTGTGTAGCATGACTGGCAATTCTGGAATCTTCTGCACTGACAGATGCTTTATAGGCCCTTGCTGACATCGAGGCCCTTATTCAGGGAGTTAGACTGAAGATACGTTTCCTCGTCAAAAAAGTTGAGGTTAGCGAGGTGGCCTCGCACATTTAAAACCATCTGCTCAGTTGGCTTCAACAGTGACTATCACTACAAATTCTTTTCTGCTCCCCCAGCACATCTTTTTATTAATTGTGACCCTACTCACAGAAGTGTGTGGCTGGCTACAGAGAGTTAAGCACTCCCTTAGGAGACCTAAGAAGCCTATTAGCAAACAGGCAGGAGAGAGCGAGCCCATATGAGACTATTGCAATACCAGATAAAGGAATCTGGGGGAGGTGATCAACTACTAAATTTGTGACAGGCAGCCAACAAAGAGAAGGAAATGACAAGCTTGTCTTCCTGCCCTTGAGCTAACTGGAAATAGCAATTACCCACACCGTGATATGATTACAATCCAGCAAAGAGTGGAGACACAAACTTTGTTCTCAAGCAGAGAGGGAGATTGCCTGGATTGTTTCCTGTCTGCAGTGTGCAGTTAGACCAGACTAAGGGGATTCAGGGAGGTTATGAATGGCAGCGAAGTAGCTGGTGGAAATGGATTACCAAAACTGTTGATGAGAAAGTCTGCCCCAGTTTATGCATTTGCACTCTTTCTCAAATCAATATTTTGTTAATACAGCTGTGCAGTATTTTGGGATATGCCTGTGTGAGCTTGGCACATTAAGATTTAAATTTAGCCTCTTTCTACTTTTATGTAAAAGTACATCAGTGTACAGCAATTTTCAGCCAACTCTAGGCATGACTAGCTATCTCAAAAGTTTCTTTCTTGGTCTTCTAAAATAAAGTTTGCAATACAAATAGGCTATATTTTGGGTCATATACAGCTGAGGTCAGAAATATTATCCCCCTTGGTAAATATGGGGAAAGAAAGCTGTGAAAATAAAACGCCAATTTTTGTTATTTTGAAAAAAAAAAAAAAGGTTTGTTGTTTGTTTTCAATGTTTTTCTCCAACATATGTTGGCCACAATTATTGCCCCCCTTTTATTTAATACTTTTTGCAACCAATATTTACCAAGATAACATTTAGTTTTAAGAAATTGATACTTTTATTCAGCACGGACATATTTAATTGATCAAAAGTGACGGCAAAGACATTCATAATGGTCCAAAAGATTTTCTTTTAACTTTTCCATTCATCAAAAAATCCTGAGAAAAATGGTTTCCACAAAATATTAATCAGCACAACTGTTTTCAACATTGAAAACAATAAGAAAAGATTCTTGAGCATGAAATCAGCATATCAGAATGATTTTTGAAGGATTGTGTGACACTGAAGACTGCTGTAATGGCTACTGATAAAATATATTAAAATATGAAATATATTAAAATAGAAAATAGTTGTTTTAAATTGTAATAATATTTTACAATATTAATGTTTTAGTGCATTTTTGATCAAGCAAATTGAGCCTTGGTGAGCATAAGATCCTTTATTTAATTTTTCTGACCTTAAACATTTGACTGATGTCTAATAGTAATGTTTAACTAATACTTCATTTCTAAATAACCATAATGAGCCAAAAGATTAGTATTCTATAAATGAAACCTTTCAAACATACCTAAAATATGCTTTGAGGCAAATAAATGGGCCTGATATTCCCAATGAAGTGGGCCAGCCAAACCAACATTGAGTACCACTCAATGTTTATGCTTTAATGCTTTAATTAATACCCATACTCACACAAGCACAAAATACACACACACAAATGCATCTCATATGTTTACGCATGTTTGGAAATAGCAGGGAAAGAGCCAAAAAAATTCTCCCTAATGCACTTGGTTGAGATTAATTAATATCTAGGCTGAAATCCAATCACAACAAACTCATGTAGATGGATACACACTTGAGTACTGCTCACACAGATATACTGTACATACACACACAAATACGTTAAGTTGGTGTTAAGATAAAATAGATGGAACGTTGTTTAAATAGGTGCAGTGTGATTCCACCTGCAACTGAAAGTGGGCTCTCACACATAACCATACATGCAGAGAAGAGATTACGGGTACACACACAGGAAAAGCTGATCTGTGACTATGCATACCTTTACAGCATTAGCATTCTGGCAGCAGGCGTTTACACACGCCTGTTAATTCACAACCAGATTGTAGCTGGTTTTAGGAGTCAAAGAGGTCCAGATAGGCTCTGTCTTTGCTAGAGTCAGCGAGTCCACAGCAGCTTAACTAAATGGCATTGAAAAAACCACACGTGTCTTAAAAGAAGAGTCACAGCACATCAAATGTTACATTTTTACAGTGCATATGGCACATTTCAATCTATAATTGACATACAGTAAGTACATCAACAACTGACAAATAACTACAACTACCATGGACAAAAACAACAATGGAATCACAGCCATTTTTTAAACTAAACTGGAAAAACGGTGAACAAAAATAACCACAAATTATATTTTATACAACATACTGTATGTCAGCATTGTTACTCAAGAGGACGTTTACGTAGAAATCTTAAAGTGCACCTGGAATACATGGCAAGGTTAATTATGAAAGTAAGAGGGAGGGTGGAAAAAGTAATGAAAAATTAAATTAAAAAACAAAATTAAATTACAAGTGTTTATGATGCAAGAAAACTTGACAAACATAATAAGTGAACCACTTTATTATATTATACAATTATTAAAAACATAAATATAACAATTATAATATGACTCCCTAAAAATGATACTTTGGAATGAAAAAGTTAATACAAACATTATATATTTCTTAATTTAAAAAATAAGTAAGGGAAAGTTTTTGTATACATTAGACATAATTTATAAGCTCTTATAATCAGTAACCTAACAGCTCAAGCTTAAGTTATGACACCAAGTCTCCACTAAAAAGTTATTTTCTTTCTGGCCTAATGTCAGACAGGATAATACATTTTCGCAACCGAGTGTGTAGTCTTCCAGCATAGAAGGCACATGTTTATGGGGAGATCATCCTGCAGAGGCTAATTTAGCAGAGGCTAGAGGAAATAGCAATTTGTCTTGCCAATGTAAGAAGCACTGCCGACTGGCAGAGGTTCTCTATGAAATTCAGTTGAGTGCCTGGCTGAAACGTCTGCCAACAGAGACATTTTTACAGTAACTTGTCTGTTCGTCTGACTGCTGCAGTGGCTGGCGTTGGCATAATGCTCCACCATGAGTAGCATAAGGAAGCTCTTACTGGCAGCAAGAGAGGACTGGTATGAAAATACTGCTGGCAGTCTGGAGTAGCTGAGAAAAAAAAACAAGTTCGTTCCACTGCATTTGTGCTTTACCTTTTAAACTCTGGGTTTCTCAAAATATGCAGTGTATTGGGAATGAAATAAGGGAGACCGGAGGCAAGTTTAACATTTTATTCATTTTTCTTCATTAATCACACACTACTAATGAGCTGCCTGCCAACTTTTGGTGTAAGAAACATTTATATGTACCAAATGCAACTGTATCATCAATAGATTGAAAATGAGAAAGATTAAATCCTTATAATGAATTTAATATCAGTTTTGGAGACCATGTGGGTGGCTGGGGGCGACTGTAAAACTTAAATTATATTAAACGACTGTATCTCAAATAAGAGCGAACTTTTGAGCAATGCTATCATTCCTTTAATATGTATTAATAATAAATCTGAATAACTTTCACCTTTATATTACTCATTATTTTATCTCTCAAGAATAACTTTAAAGAAAATGTCAACAGTGAGCCCACAATTTGAATTACCTGAAATAAGATGAACCCTTAAGCTATATTAATCAGCTAATAAATAAAAACTTCAATTAGATATTTCACATGAAAAAGATACAATCTTTCAATTCAATTTAACAATTCTTATTTTACTAGTATCACAAATGCCACCCACCCTTACAGCCAACATCAAATCTTGTATAGTAGCTAGCTGTCAAAGTGTTAGTTTCTGCCATTCAAGTTAACCTAGACAACCATTTGTGTTCAGTTGCACTGCAAACACCATTTAGTTGATCAAACATCTTGGGAATTATGGGCAAAACCAACACATTACCTGTTCTCTGCACTATTATAAACCTAACAAGCTTTTGCAGACAGTACTCAAAAGTTTGAGCGTTAAGTCACTGTTGCTTGCTTTATTCAGTCAAGTCCTTAATGAAGGTTATAGCGGACTCCATATCATCCAAACAACCTGAAGATAAAAACGTAAAAAATTGAGTCCATCCAATCTCCACTCAGACAAAGAGTGCAAGCTTGCCAGGAAGACTTTAATGTCTTCTTTCACCCCCTAATGTGGACATCA